>VXBJ01000111.1:12205-154053 GCA_013400055.1 Nycticryphes semicollaris | reverse complement strand
CAACCTGTCCAGATCCCTCTGTAGGGCCTTCCTACCCTCAAGCAGATCAACTCTCTCACCCAACTTGGTGTCGTCTGCAAATTTATTGAGGGTGTACTTGATCCTCTCATCCAGATTATTGATAAAGATGTTAAACAGAACTGGCTCCAATACTGAACCATAGGTGACCAGCTGCAAACTGGATTTAACTCTATTCACCACAAATCTTTGCTCTCCCCAACCTACCAGTTTCTAAATCAGCAAAACATATGCCTGTCCAAGCCATGAGCAATTGTTTTTTTTTTCAGGAGAATGCTATGGGAATTGGTGTGGGGTGATTTACTAAAGTTCAGGTGGACAAAATCCACAGCCTTTTCCTTGTTCACTAAGCAGTTCACTTTGTCATAGAGGTACATCAGATTAGAAAAGCAGGACTTACCTTTCATTAACCCATGCTGACTGGGCCTGATTACCTGGTTGTCCTGTACGTGCTGCATGATGGCATGAATGATCTGCTCCATAACCTTTGCTGAGCCACTGAGGTCAGACTGACAGGCCTGTAGTTCCCCAGATCCTCCTTCTTGGGGTTGAGTGTCACATTTGCTAGCCTCCAGTCAACTGGGACCTCCCTGGTTAGCCAGGACTGCTAATTATGATGGGAAGCGGCTTGGTGAGCACATCCACCAGATCCCATCCAGCCCCATAGACTTATGTGCATCTAAGTGGTGTAGTAGCTCACTAACTGTTTCCTCTTGGAATATGGGGTGTTCATTCTGCTCTGCTCCCCTGTCTTCCTGCTCAGGGGGTTGAGTACCCAGAGAACAACTTACTATTAAAGACTGAGACAAAGAAGGCATTTAAGTACATCAGCCTTTCCCTCATCCTTGGTCACTATGTTTCCCCTCACATCCAATAAAGGATGGAGGTTCTCCTTAGCCCTCCTTTTGTTGTTAGTGTATTTCTAGAATTTTTTTTATTGTCTTCTATGGCAGTAGCCACATTAAGTTCTAGTTGGGCTTTGGCCCTTCTAATTTTCTCCCTGCATAGCCTCACAAAATCTTTATAGTTTTCCTGAGTGGCCTACCTCTTTTTCCATAGGCCCTATACTTTCCTTTTATTCTTCAGGTCCAGCCAAATCTCTTGGTTTAGCCAGGCCAATCTTCTTCCCCCCTGCTCATCTTCCAGCACGTGGGGATGGCCAGCTCCATGATATCTGCCTTGTTGGCCTTGCCCCTGATTCTTACTCATAAACACTCAACCCTACCATTACCACCATGAAGCTCAATACAACAAAATGCTCCCTAACAGACAGGGCCACTCCATCACTTCTCCTTCCTAGCCTGTCCCTTCTAAAGAGTTTATAGCCATCCAATGCAGCGTGTGTGTGTATCATCCCACCATGTTTCTGTGACAGAGACTATATCACAGTTTTCCTGCTGCCCTATGGCTTCCAGATCCTCCTGTTTGTTGTCCATGCTGCATGCATTGGTCTAGATCCACTTCAGTGCGCTTCAGATGCACTTCAGATCTCGTCATCTTTTTGTGGGAGAAGTCCCAATTCTTACCTGACCATTCCCAGGTGCTTCTGTGATTTCTAGCCCATCAATACCCCTTATGTCTTTGCTACTGCATAGTACTTCATCCTCTGCCTTCACTGGGATGGCAGACTGAAGGACCTCACCGGCATGCTGTCCCATCAATATTGATGTACCGCCCCCAGACTTGTCTCTAGTGAGCCTGGTTTTATTTGTTTCCCTCTTCAAATCTACTTAAAGCCTTTTTGATGAGACCTGAGAAATCCTGATCAAAAATCTTTTTCCCCTCTTTGAGACAGGTGTATGCCATCTGTCATGCAGAGGCCTGGTGTTTTGTAAACTGACCCATGATCAAAAATGTGAAATTCTGCCACTGACACAAGGCTCAGAGCCAGGTATTAACCTGTTGGGTCTTCCTGTTTCTTCTCTCATCATTCCCTGCAACTGGAGTGGATAGAGGAGAACAATACCTGTGCTGCCGATCCCTTAACCAGTCATCCCAATGCCCTGAAGTCTCTCTTGATCACCCTTGGGTTTCTTGTTGCAACTTCATTGCTGCCGAACTGAAAAATCAGTAATGGATAAAAGATCTGAGAGCTGTAGCAGGGTGGAAAGTTTTCTCACCATGTCTTTAACCTGGCAGCAGACTTCCCTAAGAAGTGGGTCTGGTCTGTATATCAGGCCTTCTGTTAGCTTCAGAAGGGAGTTTCCTATGACAATGACCCATCTCTTTTACAATGTGGCAGTTGTTTTGATGCAGGGCATAGGCCAAATTAGCCTCAGTGTCACTTCCAAGATAGATGAACCATCATCCTCATTCTGTTAGGTTCCACTTGTAGAGCCTCATACCTGTTATGCAAGGGGACGTGGGAAGGTGAGGTTGTTGCTGAGCGGATGTGCCTGCTGCGCCAGGCAGGAACTTGTCACCATTGTCCCCTATCTTTCAGGTTACTATGTTCAGTCAGGTGGAGAGAGGGTAGGGAAACTTCTGTCTAATGTATATTGACTTCCTGTTTCAGGGAAGGCAGGCTGTGATTCCAGTGGTCAGTCCCTCTCTCTCAGCAAGTTCTAGAGGCTGAGGGAGGACAAACTGGGGTGAGGAATTTTCAGTTCTCCTCCACTGGAGCAACTAACTTATCCAACTCTTTTGAGAATGAGGACCTTTCCTGGGATAATACGGGCAGAAATCCAAGCTCAATCTTTATAAAGTAAATATTATCCAAAACACATAATTTACTTCTGCCCAAGATTTACCAAGCCCTTTACCCTACGTGGAGGGGATAGTTGAGGTTTGCTGACCGACACTGCAGAGATACTAATGGGAGCTGAGGTTGCAGATCTTTTCTATGTGCCTCCTGAAAAGATTGTAACTCCAGGCGTGTTTGAAATTCCCACCACTGGAGTGTTGGGTTTTATTTTTAATCTCTATCCAATTTTGGGCCGAAGCATGTTTGATAGAGACCTTATTTTATGTATTGCAATGTGGCATGTGACTTTTTGAAACATGGCTGGCATTTTACCACTAAGAATGCATACTGCTGCTGTAGTCTCAAGGAAAAAAACCACCATTCTTCCTGCTCAGATTTAGACTCCTGTTAAAGCTTTCCTCATCTGAGCAGTGATTTAGACTTCTGATTTGTCATCTTCTGTTGTCTAGTTGCTACCCGGGCAGGCTACCAGAAGGATCAAAATAGAACTGGGAAAATAGCACAGAACTGTGAAAAATATATTTTACCTCCAAGTCTGTGAATTTCATAAAATTAACACTGTATCACAGCTTTTCAGTAAATATTTTTTGTAACTGTCATTTAAAATTAGGGACTGCTTAAATACTTTGACTCCCGAGAGCCTTAAAATACTGAGGCTGGCAGCAGAAATGCTCCATTTACTTAGATTTTAGTTCCTTAGTTTGTGCGTTTTTTTGCTTTGTGTTTGTACAGTCCCCCCACTCACATACCCTCCCTATATAACCCTGATTCCACACACCTCTGCAATACAAACAAATAATCACATGGAGAAAACCACTGATTCTCTCTGATTTGAGTTACCACTTCAATGGAGTTCTGCTGGTGTAAAATAGAGCTGGCTGAAAAATGGAACTGTATTTATTAGGTTTAAGATTCTATTATACTTAATTTTTCTGGAATAATGTCAAATTTTCCGATGAAAAAATTATTCAGCTCAATTTAGAAATGTAGAGACTAATACTTATTTAAACTTGAGAACAGCTTTGAAATCTGAAAATCTATGCTTCAACTAATTGATCTGTTACCTTCTGTTGGGCAAGCAAAATTATCACTGAGTTAGACATTGTGGAAAATAAACAAGAAGCCAAGAGATCTATTTTTGGAACTTCGTGGTTACGTATAGCAGGTGTACACAGTGGGGAAGTGCATGGTGTACTGAATAATGAGAATGAGGTGTTCCTGTTCTCTAGGGGGAAGGCAGTGTTTTGGTCAGTGTAGTTCTCTTCTTTTACTTGCACAGTGCACACGTACTGAAGCTTTTCTGTCCTGTAGGTGTGGGTGGGTGGTGAATAGAGGAGGAGAAGTTTGCTCTGACTGTGGCTGGCGGAGTTCACTCAGTTGGTCCTGTAAATTTGGAACAATCTCATGAAGTCTGAGGGATGAGTGTGATACAAAGCAATTTATGAGTACTGGTGGGTTTAAAAATGAGGCAGCCAAACAGCTGCAGATTCATTTTCTCCATCTGCTTTATACTGAGGTCAGCTTCGGGCTTCCCATGGGGTACAACTTAAGATGTTTTCCCTTAACTGGGAATGAAAGAATAGGCTTCAATAAAGCCTAAAATCTCATCTCTCAATGGGATGTAAAAGTATAGGCAGTTGTAATAGAGGAAAAAAGACTGAATCTGAAGAAATTGAAAGAGTGGGAGGGCTGGGAGACCCAGCAAACTAGTGGGCCAGTGTAAAGAAGATAAATGTATGAAAAATCTTACGATCATTACTTCAGAAGGAACTTGAGATCAAGGTACGAGAAAGAGCTGAGGATCTGTAGGATGTATCAGTGGAGAATGTCACTGAATATATTTATATCAGATCTTGCATATTTTGTGGCCATTTCAAACACAGTTGTGGGACAGAACCCTATAAACTGAATTACACTTTCATGGAATTGTGGCTACCTGGAAAACTTAGCAGCAGTGCCAAATAAACAGAATGTGTGGGTCATGGTTTCAGCTGGGATGGAGTTAACTGTCTTGCTAGCAGCTGGTATAGTACTATAGTGCTTAGGATTTGGGATGAGTAGTAGTGTTGATACCAACACTAGTGGTATTAGCTGTTGCTAAACAGTCAAGGCCTTTTCTGCTTCTCACACCACCTTGCCGGTGAGTAGGCTGGAGGTGCACAAAAAGTTGGGAGGAGACACAGCTGTGACAGCTGATCCCAGCTGGCCAAAGGGATATTCCATACCATGAGATGTCATGCTCGGCATATAAAGCTGAAGAAGAAGGAAGGGAGAATCTTATGGCATTTGTCTTCCCAAGTAGCTGTCATATGTGATAGAGCCCTGCTTTCCTGGGGATGGCTAAACACGTGCCTGCTGATGGGAAGGAGTGAATTAATTCTTTATTTTGCTTCTCTTGTGTGCACACCTTTTGCTTTACTTATTAAACTATCTTTATCTCAACCCATGAGTTCTCTCACTTTTACTCGTCTGATTCTCTCTCCCATCCCAACCATGGGGAGTGAGCAAGTGTGGTCCTAGCTGCTGACTGGGGTTAAACCATGACTGTGTGATCCTGTGCAGATCTGTAGGCAGCTTAAGAATGACTACATGAAAGTGCCAAGGAAAGAGAAATCCCCAAACAGTTTTTCATCACTAAACCTCTTGTATCAATAGATAATTTGATCATAGAAGATGATCTCCAGGAAAAAAAAAAGAAGCCACTACTCTCTCTACAACCCATTTTCCAACTACATATGTTTGTAATGCAAAGCACCTCCATTGTACAGCTAGCAGCTTGTACTTGGCAGAGGTTCCTGCTTGAACACATAGGAAGTGCTGCTCTGCCTTGGTACAACTGGTGAAGGCTTGAGCGGATCCCAGTCAAATGCTACGAACTTTCAAAATACTGCAACCTTTCACAAAGGCAAACTACATACAGAAGATTGGTCTTATTTTTCCTTTAATTATGTCTAATAGCTTTCAACCTCCAGGGTTATCAGCAAAGAACAGCTTGCATTTCCCTGATTTCTTCCCATGGTTTTATACTATGTGTGCCTTTACTTGGGCCACATATGATTTTGGTTCTTTTTTACTGCCCAGTGGCAGCACGAAGTCAACTGATAAGCGAAGAGGAGACCTCCAAAATTGCCCAGCTAGCTGACTGGGATTCCTCAGGTGCTGTTTCCAGTAAGGCAAACAGTTCAGCAACAAATGCCACAAGCTCAGATGAACCCTTTATGCTTAAACCGTTCCTGCTATGTAAGGAACAAAGAGATTTTTGATGTATGCTTGTCTTGGCTTGAGGTAAAACAAACCAATGTTCTGTTCAGTAATTTTACATTTTTTAGCTGGGCCTCTTCTAACTAACTAAACTCTGAAATTAACAACATATTGTTCATAAACTGCTCATTCTCACAGTGGTAAGACCTGATTGTACCACGGCATGGTATGCAGAGAGGCCCTTGCTTATGCTTATTGCTATAACAACCAAGGTCAGGTAATTTCATTATTTGCCTCATTGGAGGGTTGGAAGTGGAAAAGCTTAGAGGGGTCACACCTTTTGGGAGGAGCGGACANCCTTCCTCTCCTCTCTCTTTCTTATTGGGGGTGAGGGGGAGCGGTCATCATCTGTCTTTCTGATTGGTCAAAACCACGACAGATTTATTGGTGCCCAGTGTGGGTCTCGACAGTGGTACGATTAGAGCTTTGATAGATTGTCTGAATAGTTTGAATTCCAGCTTGCTTAGAGATTAAAACAGACAGCTTGCATCACGTTTTTAGAAAAAAAATTTTGTATCGTGTCTTGATGGACATTTCTTACAGGTTACGTGATACAGCACTGTGTAATTTGCCTTATGTGTTCTAGAATTTACTTGCTTTTTGTGTCTGTACATGGCGGTTCAAATATGTTTTTCTGATGCTGTGTTTGATACTGATCCATACTGTGATTGAATGGATGCTTTCTTTACCTAGATTCCATGGGCATTTCATACTAGATTCTGTTGCTTTGAATTTTACCTTGGGAATGTTTACTGCACCCTTTACAGGCCAGACCAAATTGTCACCATTAGAGACAAGGGATGCTATCCCTTCATATAGCGTGAATTAGAGTTACATTCTTAAAATCATTAGTGTTGATATTCCTGAATGTGCTGCAGTGGTGGCTTCTCTTTAAATCTCAGCATGGAAAGAAGTGCAGTACGCTCTGCACTGACACCGCCCCTGCACATTATATGGCAGATTTCAAAATGTTGTCAAAGCCCTGTAAAGATTTGACAGCAAATCTGAACTCACACTGGTGCTTGGTTACAAAGAGAACTTGAGCACTTTGCTGAATGTTTAGGTACAAACATATATAACGTGCACGTATGTGTGTGTATAAGAAGAACATTTGTTAATTTGCAGTAATTTTGCATTTTAAGCAAAGAACACGTAAAGGCTTGTGCTCTCAGGGAAGAATCCTGACCAGAGAATCCTGACCAGAGAAGTGCCTGATGCCAAACCAGTGGTTTCAAGGCACCTCTGGTTTAGGAGAAGAGAGAGCCAGAAACTGGGATTTCACCTCACTTTCCTATGGAGGGAGCACAGGTCTGGCTTAGGGATAAACAGCATCCATCACTGCTCACTCTCCAGCTCCTGAAGCTGGCCTGAGTCAGCTGCAATTTGTCTATAAAGTCCTGCAGCTAATCCATCCCTATCTCTGATATTTGCAGTAAATATTGAGCTACAGCCTTAAATAGTCTTAGACACTGAGTCCCTGCAAAATCTGCCTAAATGAGGGAAGTTTCAGGTGTCCCTGCATGTGCTATTGAAGTTTTGTAGAATGGATTATCCAATTCCATGAGAACTTGAACACAAATCGTTGAATATTCTAGCAGCCCTTAAGAATTGTACTCCTTGATGCAAAACTGCTGCTGCAGAGGATTTTTGCAAACATGAAAATACACAAATGTTAAACCAGTGAAGATTTAGAGATGCTGCTAAAATTATGCCACTAGCATCCCCAGGTAACTGTATGGTCTTTAATGAGGTTGCAAAGCATATGAAATGGAAATTAGTCCAGAAATTAATAAAATTTCTTAATGATCATTAGCTCAAGAGTGATTAAGGCTGGCATTGTAAAATGAGTCTAAGGTAGTTAGATACTAAGTTTAATGTGATTTGGGGACTTTGGGGGGATTCAACAACTACCTTTTTCTTTTGTGTTTCCCAGAAATCCCAGCTGTTCTCTGTACACTCGCAGATAGTAATGGTCTATTGATAGCAGTAGATCCTCCTCTATGTGGTATGCACTGTTTCAGTCTGACCCTGGCTCAGAAATGCAACTAGTGCCTTTGTCTCACATTTATCAGAGAAACTAAGCTCTGTCCACTAGATAATTTATATACTGCAGCTGCTTTTCCATCAAAGTTACCCAGGACATGCTTGAGCTATTTAGTCTCTTTTGCTGTTCCAAGAGCTTCAAGCAATGACCCCAAGTTATTGTCCTGGCTGCAGGCATTATCCTTGTACCATGCCATCTGCTTCCCCTGCTTGAACCCAGACATCCTGTTGGCAGTGGAAGAGAAAACATCATGACCAGCACTGATAAACTGGGAAACTGTCCCTAGATGGCATGGAAAGAGCTGTGAGAAGGGGCCAGTGTGGAAAAGGCTGTATGGCCTTTTCTCAGCTCTGCTCTGTGGGTTGCTATACATGAGATGATGTGAGGCTATGCCAGAAAGCAACATGACACAAGATAAGGTGTAGTGTGTGGTATTACAGAAAGGGCATGTCGTAAACATTATAAAGAGGAATTAGCTGATACCCTCACATGAAGATTGCTAATCTGTGGGCTGCTCGTTTATAAAGATTCTGTTGAGCTTTTTTCAGACTCCCTTCACTACATTCCCTCTGATTATAGCTTTCTTTCATCCTTTTCTGCCTTTTCCCAAATAGTTCATGTGGCACTATAAACTCATATCAAATACCTTTCCATTCCTGTAGTAGACCTCTTGGGATGGTGTCAGGTTCTATGCCAGCTGCCCCTACCAGCTAGAAAATTCACCTCACATTCCCTCAAATAACTTTAAAGAGCTTCTTTCACTTCTGCTGCATTTGTGTCTTCCTAAATATATCCTCTGTCTCACAAAGTTTGGGAGTATGATTCCTGACCTCGTTGTTACAGAGTTCAGCAAGGTGTTACTGGCATATCTGGACAGAGATAAGAGAAACAGGTAAAATATCTGGCTCGTGCAAGATGAAATGACTTGCTGGTTTGTAAATAAGTTATCCTGTATTCTTTTCTCATTCGTCTCATCGTCCTTTGAATGATGGAGACTCCTACATTAGCTCCATTTTGATATATTTCAGATTTCCATTTCATTGTTTATATAGTAAATGTTTCCAGTTTAGGTATTATTGAAGGTAATATCTCTTATATCTTATATATATAGATAGATATGCTCAGGTCTCTGAGGACCTGAAAAACAAGACAGTTAAAGAAGCATGAGTTTAGCACCTTGCTGATCCTGTGAGAGGTTTGATTCAAGAACTGCCCTTTCCCTATGCTAGTCAGAATACCAGGTATATAGCTTGTATAATGCCAGACACTGTAGAGCGGAGAAGGAAAGTAAGAGAACTGGACACTGTGCAAGACATACAATAGAGTTATCGATGCGGAAAAAGGGGCCAATTTCCTGTTTTCTTTCTTCAGGGAATTAATGATGATGTTAACAGTTAAATTCTGTTGAGCTATGCACATTGTAATAGAGATATAATGCTCCTCCAGGAAAAGATCATGTTTACTATGGACCACCATATTTGGCTGCACCAAATATATCAAAATGATCTAGGCAGGCCCACAAGATTGGAAAAAAAAGTAATTTTCTTCTAAATATTGAATTTTCTTTACATTTCTGCAGAAGAAAAATGCTCTGTGTTTTAAATGATCACGCTTTTTTCTAATGGTATTTATTTTGTCTAGAAATGACAAGGTATGATGTTATTATTTTCAGGGTTTTGTTTAACATTTGACTATTATTTTTGCAAGATATGTCGGCAGGGACTCATATCTTAGTAATTTTGTAGGTTTTTTGAGCATCTGTAAAAAGGCTGAACTGATCCTTAACACAACTAATAACTCCCCAAGCTCAGCAATTAGTCGACTATAGGATAAGCATGAAGATACTAGATAGAATTAATTGCATAAATTCATTGAGAATCAATAGTAGAAGAATGGTGCTTGCCTTTGATTGCCAATGGTTAGAAGCAATTGTAATTTTGTGTTAATTTAAGACTACTTTCCCTTCCACCTGCTTGACTTCTGGCCGTTTCTCTGCCTGCCTTTATGGAACTCACTTTTCATTTCTGATTAATTTAAAGACAGTGGACCAGAGAAGGAGAGCAGAGGTTGCAGCATGGGAGGTGAAGCACAGAGAGAGAGAGACTGAAAATCACCCAAAATGTAGAAAACAACCCCCCAAAACACTACAGCAAATTGAACCTCATCCTCCAAAACAGAATGCTACTGATCTTAACTATCTTCCAGCAGTGTGATGCAATTATGACAAAGGCAAATACAGTCCTACCTGCCAGACAGTACGTACTCTGATTGCAAATCTCACAGTTGACCCTGGACCACCTGCCTCCACATGGACGATGACCGCTTTGTGTTGGATGTGACTGACACACAGATAAGCCAGGACCCTGTCCCCAGCCTATAAAGCACCCTGAGCATGCTGATGCTGCTCATCTCCACAAATCCCAACTCAAGAGCTGATTTTGGTGCTCTCAGCTTCTTCTCTGAATTGCTCAGATGGGAGGCTCTGCATCCTCCTTCCTACATCAAAAACACTCCCTCATCCAGTCACAGGAATTCAGTTATCATGTGGCTGGTAGATTTGGCTATTGAATAGAGACTAGATTTTTTTACTAAATCCTGTACTTCAAGAACCTGAAATCAGCCAGAGGGTAAGAGGTAACTTAGCACCACACCTTGCTGCTAAGTCCCACCCAACTTTTCCTGGCAGCTTTGTAATATGCTCATGCCAAAGAGATGATAAAAGCTGGCAGTTAGAAGTGTGGTGCAACTCATGGCTCTGCACCTCTGTCTCCCATACCACCACTGTCTATATTTAGCTCCTTAGGTTTTAATAGCAGAGGCTATTGATGTTTGCAGAGTGGCTAACACTGTGGGCTCACAGTTAGGAATAGACCCATACAACTGCTATTACGATAAAATTGTAATAAGCTCTTGACTGTGGTGTGTTCTACAACAATGTGGGTTCCTACACACGCTTTGGTACACCCCACCCCTCCAGCCCCTCTCTCCCTCCACTTTTGGGATCATGCAGAGTTTAAATAGAGCCCAGAAATCAAGGTGTCACATCATGAAAAAAAAAAGAGAATTTGGCATTTTCCTGGTAGAGAACACTTAAGTCTGTTACTTTTGGAAACAGGCCTGCTATGAATGTCTGAAATTTCAAAGTTTTCCCCTGTAATAGAGAAAAAAAAAGCTAATGAGTGTCCCAAATGAGGGAAACCTAATTACAGAATATTTCTGCAGGAAAACTTTTCTGTTTCAAGGCTCTTCTGAAGAGTGGTTAGAAGAACAGCCCAGTGGGGGTTGGACTTCCTGCCAAATATTACTGTAGAGAAAGGTAGTCTAAATTCATGTTGCTGCCTTGAGCTACAGGTATTTATCCATTACAATTCTATAACAGTACAAACAGCTACCTTAAAGCTAAATGGCCCATTAGTTATGAATCTTTATCCCTTAAGCAATGTTATGCATTTGAATTACAATTTGCCTTTTGCTGCCTTTGTAAATGTGTAGGACTACACTATTTCCCTTTTATTCTGAGATTCATTCCAGTGGGGAAAAGTGATCAAATCCAGACTTTACATCACTCTAAGTATGTTTTACTTCCTAGAGCTGTTTGTAGCTTTAGAGTGTGCTCTGACAAAAGGCAATATAGGCTGTACCAAACAAAGCCAGAAGTTAAAACAAAGCTAAAAGTGAGGGTGGTTCATGGCAGCGCTATAATTTTGCCTTCTCTCCCTACCCCCATATCTCTTCTCAGTTCTCTGTGGCTAGCAGGAGTGACAGTGGGGAGATGAAATTATTTCTTTCTTGTTTACAGGTAACTTACTTGTCCCTTTTGCCCACTGCAGTCTACTTGTGCTGCCTGCACAGGGAGGAGTCCCACTCAGTTACTGAACAAAGGCTCAAAGTGCCATATGTCGGACAGGCAGGTCCTGATCTTCCACCCACCACCAAATTTCAAGCAACGATCCCTCCCTTCCAGATGATTCTGCTAGCAACCTGGATTCAAAGCTATGTTTGTTTCCATTGTGGTTGGTTGTCTTTTAATTGATATATCACTTAATTGCAAAAAACACTGGCAGAAAACAAGCTGCCTTCAGCTTTTGGGCCTTGATTTTCAGTGTTATTTAGATTCCAAAGAGGCATCTGATAGCACAGCCAAAAGTATAATGGGGAGAAGAGTCTGATTTTGACCACCTTCCATGAAGCCTTCCTGACTGGCTTAATGTTCTGCACAGAAACCTCTCATTTCCTAGATGAATTTTACTCTGCTAAAGAGACACTGAAAAAAAACCCTATGCGTCATTTAGCTCCTCAAAATGAAGCCAAAATTACATTTGAAGGATGAATAAGTGCTGTGGATATGGATATTCTTTTCTTCATGCCTTTATTGGTACAATTTCCTACTCTGATACAGCTATTTTCATTTTCATTTCTAGTTTTTTCTAACAGAATACACTGGTCCTCTTCTAATATATCTGCTCTTCTATATTCGTCTCTCAACTATTTATGATCAAGTGGAAAGTATGAAGAACTTCCGCCACCCAGTGGTTCAGTAAGTGGCACCTGTGTGAACTATTTTCCTGGAGGACAGGGAACCAGAGGGATGAAGATTACATTTCCAAGGCTGAGAGGTTACAGGAGGTGTGAGGTTGCATGCCTGGTCCTAACTCAGAGTCAGTGGGAGTTTCAGATTGATCTTGTCAATAGTGGTTTGGCATTTTAGCAGCACTCATAAGCTTGATCAAAAATGGGATCCTGGTTGCAATTGTCACTGTATCTGGTCATGATGGAAGATGTAGTATTTTCCTCAAATAGGTTGCACTCTAGGCACACAGCCTGAACAGAAGGTGAAGTAGTAACTCAAAGTCACGCTTGACAGAGAAGAGAGGATTTCAGATGTCCCCCTCTCAGTCTTTTTACAACATATTCCCACCCATAAGATGGGTAGCATCAGCATCGAGCAGCCAGCTCTCACCTAGGCACAGCAAGGAGAAGTTTCAAGGGGTTTTCAACTCAGGTCAAGAACAACTGAGAAACTCAAAAGAAGCACTACATGAATTCAGAACTGATGATCTGATTTTTTAAACTAACCTCTTCAAACTGTAATTGTTGCCTAGGGAACACAAGACATTTGAGTTCTCAAAGACTTCTAAGAAATAAAACACTTAAGTGACAAACAGAAATAAGAGCTCAGCCACTGTTATAGAACAGTGAAGAGCACAGGTTTTATCTAGCTGTACAGAAACAAATCAGAGGAGCTCATATATAAGCATAAACCAGATAGATTTGCTTCTCTCCATCACTGGAACATCAGTGCTAACAAGGAAAATTAAACAGCTCTGATATAATACAGTAGAGCTGACCACAAGGAATAGCAACCTGCTTAGTCTGCTAGAACTCAAGAGTGTGCCAAAAAGCAATAAAGAGAGGACAGCCTACTAAGATAGCTTTTTAAGACCTTTGACAGCCTCTGCCATTTGCAAGCCTTTTGAAGGACTCTGGAAGAAATAAAGCAGACCTGATCAATGGGAGGGATTAAGAACTGTTACAGACAAGTAAGTGGCAAGCAGCTATACCTGATAACTGCCAGGGGAGCTCAAGACATTGCTACCACCAACTGTACCCTTCTACAGGATGATTTTTAAGCACCAAGTAGGCCAGAAACATTCACATTTAAGGAAATTATCTTCAGTGTGACCCCATTCTGGGAGATTAGTGCCTGGCATAGGGGTGGAACGTGATGAAAGAAAGCCTGTTGGCTGTGTAAGTTGGAATACTGGAAGTGGGAGAGCACACAGAGAGCCTCAAGGAGTGTTACAACTTTCACACAGCATTTTTTCCACCCTTATGACTGCAGAACCAAGGGAGAAGGTATACAGCAGGGAAACACAGTGAGTAATAATACCATTTACAGATGGAGGAACAGAGACTTGGAGAGACATTAAGAGAGTTAGTGAAGCTGGGAATGAGAAGACAGAATAGTTGAATTCAAATCAAGACCTGCAAGATGCTTGCCTTCTTTCTTTTGCTCATCCACTTAAAAGGAGAGAGTTTCTGTTAGCACAGAAGAAACATCAGAAATTCACCTTCTTTTAAGTGGGTAAGGGGTGTGCAGAATCCTTCCAGTGACTAGTCCTTAATGGGTTCATCTGAGGTCCCCATCCTCAGCCAAATTAATTTAAAAATTCCCAGCAAAGCTGGAAGTTTGCTCCGGACTTTGGTTAAGTCATTAATTGTTTGAAATTTTCTTAGCTCAACTCTCTCTGGTTTAATTACTTTCAAAATTGTTTAATCTTTGACTCTGGCTACTATACAAGATGCATAATAAAAGTATTTGAGATTTCACATGCTGAAATTCACTTTTCATTTATGTTTTATAATTGGTTTGCAGTGAAACAGGCTCTGGTAGTACAGTAACTGTAACCAAGATAAAATGCCACTAGGAATCACTCTTGACATTTGTTTCTGAAACTCAATCTCTATGAGCTGCAACTCATTCTCAGAAGCAAATTAGCAACGCCTGTTATTGTTTCATAATCTTCCTCAAAAGAGAATCAGTATAATAATTTCTACAACAATTACCTCATTTCTTGTAACAGGCAACAAAAAAGCCATCAGAATGGATTAACTTTGCAACAAAATCTCATTTTGTGTCCACAAGGAAATGAAATACAAACTACCTCCATGCAGCTACTTGAGTTGGCAAAGGACAAGGAAACCATTCAGATTGTTTTTAAATGTCAGACACATCCTACAGGAGCATTAAGGTGGCCTTAAAATGTGGGAGACGTCTTTTGGAAAAGCACAGCAGACGCCTGCTTGTATACACAGCTGTCCTTTTTTAATGTCTTGGCAGGGCTATGTATCACATGCAGAGCTTGAGGAGTTCTTTTTAATTCAAGGCTAGTAAAAATAAGTTGCTTCCCTCCAAAATGAAAGTAACTTTGTATAACACTGAAAATGATTTCATTAATCTTTGTTTCCAGATGCTTCAATTAAGACAGTATCTTAAATCCCATGATTTCAGTGTGACTCTGCTGTTTTGGAATATTAGTCCTTATGCCTTTTGCAACATTAAAGTGTGAAGTAATAAAAAGCAATCTTTCACTTACCTTAATTTCCTTTTTTTTTTTCTTCCCCTTCCAGCTTGGCCTGCTTCTGCCACTGTTTACACTACATCAGACATCTTCTGGAGACATTATTTGTTCACAAGTTTTCGGGAGGGCACACTCCTCTGAAAAATATGATAAAGGTGACAATATGTTTATCATTTTGTGTAAGAGAGAACAGCCTCATATCAAAGCAGTCCTTGGAAGAAGACAGGAAAATAAAAAATAATTTATTTTCTAGCTCCAGGAATTATTAGTCAAAATACAAATACAGGAACAATTTCGGGGCCATGTCCTCAAGGACATGAACTGAAATCAATGTCCATTTTAGATCCTGAATGTCACTGTCCACTTTGACTCATCCACCCAAGGGGCTGATTGTCATGTCCAGGATCTTTTTCAGACTGAATGCTATTTTATTATGAGATATGCTGCTGCAACATCTAGCAATGCTGACAGAAATCACACTTCACTTCCTCAGTGCAATATAAATACAGAGCAAGAGACAGGTCTTGCATTAGGAAACTAAAATCATATTACAAGTAGAAAAAAAAACCCTATTCTTCTATAGGCGGAGGCCTCAGGAAGGAAGATACTGAACTGGCCTAAAGTCTTCTGTCTCCCAAAGTCTCCTGAATTTCAGCTGTGTATCACTACTCATAAGCTTTCCTATATTTTATTTCACATACTCATTTTGTATCACTACACCCATCATCCCATTCAGTGTGATGTAAAGACACTCCCTTTTAAAGTTTTGCTATGCATTTAAGACTTTAGTGAAGGAGATAAACATATACCTTGTGTCTGTGATAAGTGTACCACAGTGGCATTGCATAAAAAGATTAAAAGGAGAAATCCTGACTTGCAGCCCTACTTATGGGATGGAGCTGTAGCAAGTCCCAGAACACTGCTCTTCCTGCAAAGGTACTGAGCACGGAACCCTTAGGCATGTAGAAAGGCTTTATCCAGTCTCCAGTGGAGTGGCTTCAGTTCCTTGGCTAGTGGGTTTTGTTTTTAGCTTGTAGAAAGGATGGGAGCAGTTAGCCCTACACAGGGCAAGAACATGAACACATTATCTCTGCTTGGGCTTTCCCAAGCTCACAGCTTCAGTCACCAAGCAAAGACAGCTGGGGTGCTGGTTTTTATCAAGAGGATGAAATAGGACTGAGTCCATAGGACTAGATGCAGTGTGTAACTCAAATATCTTTACAAGAACTGTGTGGTCTTTTTTTTTTTCTTTTTTCAGGGTTAAACCAGGTATATTCAGTTTTACTCTTTATTGTCACAGCTGGTTTATTGCTCTGTTTGACTAGTTCAGTCTTGCTTGGAAATGTGGAGTTTAAGGTATAGTAACAGTTCAGTGGTTTTAACCAGCCCTAGACTTTTAATAGTACAACTCAGAGAAATGTGCCCTTCACTAGTAGAATTAAATAAGGAGAAAACAAATGTCAATTTCTACAACAGGCATAAAGCACATTCAACACAATCCAAAAAATTTACAAAGTCTTTCAATGGACATTTGGGTTTTGCACTTACCAATATTTATATTCATAAATTTATGGTTTGTACTTGCTTATTGCCCTTTCTGACCAAAAAAAAAGTATCTTTTGTCCATTCTAGGGTTGTGCCTTTTACTGGGGATTCACATCCTGGATTGCATACTACATCAACCATCCACGTTATACGCCACCATGTATGTATATGTACAACACAAAACTGACCTTGCTTTTAAAAAGTTTTTGGTATGCAACATTAAATTCTCCAAAATCAATAGGTGGCCCCCACAAGAGATCCTATGAATAATCTAGCCAGAGATTAGTCTTTCATCCCTGTCAGAAGGAAGACTGTTGTGCAGGAGGCACTCCTGCTGTGCTACTAAAGGTACATTCCTGTTCAGCAGTGGTCAATTGCTGTCCATTTCTATGAACTGGAAATGTTGGCCAAGTGGAGAGAACACAATAATCAATGTATTTTGCTTATCTTCACAGTATTTGTATTAAGAATGCAGGAGAGAACTAGAGCTGGCTGCAATTTCTTGGAGGAGATATTTAATTGCTAAAGATATATCTTTTTCATGAAAATTAAGAATTCTTTTTTTGTTGAGTCCAGTAAAAGTCAATCAGATACTGCTGTTAAAAATGAAAAAAAAAACCCTGTTTTTTGCTTGCAGATTTCATTCATCATTTTGTTCCCTCTCACTATATTTTATTGTTGCACTGCTGTTTCTTCATGATTCTTTTTCTTATTGTTTGCTCTTTGAAATTTTGCCTCTTTTGAGCATAATTGAAGTTTTGTTTCCTGGTACTGTACTTTCCTTGCTGCACTCTAGTCTTCCCTCTGTATCTTATACTTATCTATGAACTTTGGGAACAAAAGGATTGCTTTGATGTTTTTATTTGCACTCAAACTACTAATTTTTTTTTCAATCAAAAATTTATCCTACATGGCATTTGCTTTCCTTTTAAAATAACACAAAAGTTACATTTCAAAAATATGCAGTTCATTGAAAGACAGTTGAATTTGGTGGGTCTTTAACAGTAAAGCTGCGAACAATGCTGAGAGCTCCCGAGACTGGGCCCCCAAATCAGTAAGTGGAGTTTCTTTATAGAGGAAACAATTTGTTCAAAACACAGCTTTCCAACAGAGAAAGCATTCAGAAAAAAAGTACTTCTAATTGCTTGCCACAGCCTTAAAATGACAATTACAGGTACATGGATCTAATGCTGGAGATCACCAGCACTCTGGCATAGTTAGCTGGATCAGTAAAACACTAATGGTTTATTTTGGATGCAGGAGCAGGTGACCTCCACAGCCATATTCAGAGGTGGCTAGTTTGGGGACAGGTAAAGAAAGGCAAGCAGGTCATTGCATGCTACATGAATGCTACACAGGGGTGGCAAATTAAACCAGGAGGACAAAGAGCCCATGAAGAACATCTGCTTAGCATCTACAGACTTACATGTTGATGTGTGCTGATTGTTCTAAGGAGGCATTTTAGCACATGTCCTTGGCACGACAGAAGAGTTGTGTGCCAGACTCATAAAAAGGGTTCTCAAAAGTAAAGGCTCAATGAGACTTGATTAGGAAAATTAAGTCTGTGTCCCTCAGCCATGACCAAAGTTTACTTGAGAACTATAAACATTTGGAGAGGAACGTGATAGAGCACTACAGTGTTCTGGGGACCACAGCAAAAAGGAGAGGGCATGCAAAGAGCAGGTAAAAATTGCAAAGGTTAACTATATTACTTGCATGGTGAGACTGTGAAGCAGATAGTGGCTGTATAGTAATGGATAGGTTATGTCTTGTGTATTCTCATGGAATTAGAAGGGCCTATGGATAGGGCTGTGATTCCCAGCATGGTTTTGCCACTGACCTTCACTTTATGCCTCCCTTTGCCTTTCCAAAGAATTTAATGCTGCCAGCTACTTTGACAAAGCACTTGGATATATGAAGCTGACAAATACTAAGAATACTTAGGTGAAAACTACCTTGAGATCAGTAGTGAAGAGACTGGCATTTCTATAATTCTGTTACTATTTGCATTGTCTTCATATTCTGTGTGATAGTATCCATTCTTTCTGCAGAGCCTGTCAGGAAAGAAGTATTTCTGCTCCTCAACACTAGATTAATTTCACCCATTGCAAACCATGCGCATACTATAAAATGTAATTTATAATTTCATTCTATTTTCTAGCATTTGGCCACAGACAAGTTTCTTTTGCTGCCCTTGCTTTTCTGGTATGTACGAAAATAAAGTTTTATTAATGATTGTGCAATAGGAGTAACTCTTGATAGCACAAAATGAGGTAATGGTTCTACGCATTTGTGTATTTGTATAAATCCATGCACAAAATCCTGTGTCCTTTGACTAGATTTAGCAATAATCTGTTAAGGTTTCTAGGCCAGGAAGCCTCCTAGTACTATTTACGTATACAGACCATAATGTGAAGTGCTGTATCTGAGAGCCATGAGAACATCATCAGCATTATTACTACTCATAACTGTGTAGAACCACTGATATTAATACAGACTGGAATTTGCCATTTTTAAAACACTGAAGAATTACATCCTAAGCAGATTTTGCAATACTATTGTGTACCCTAAATAATTTAATCTCAACAGCTATTAATAACAATAAAATCAATCCCTACCAAAGTGGGTTAAGCCAAGAGAAAGTGCAGGTGATGAAGGTAGGATGAGACTACCAAACCTGATGTTTAAATGAACATAACCATATACTGAGACAGAGGCTCAATAGGAAATTATCACATGGAAATGTGTATTCTCTTCTGTCCTCTGTGGGCATTGCACTTGGAAATGCTGAGTGTTGGCTTACTGCTTACTCAAGCAGGTATGGATCAGCAACCAAAACAGACAGCCTCTTTGAAAATCAGATGTAGATCTGTTTCCAGAAATGTAATAGGAAGAGGGGGACATTAATATGTCGAGGCTCCTTCGGGCAAATGCTATTCAGAACAGCATTCAAAAAATTCCTTAGCAATATTTAAATGCTTTTGTAAATCAGGACCCTTAAAGATCACACTTTTGGCAGTGTTTATCTCTGGGGCCGGCCATGCAGTTCTCAGCTTCTTCTGCCCTAATAAGGTATAGCAAAATCAAGCAAAATACGTAGATCAAGAAGTTCATGCACTCACTGAGGTTTCACAGCTGAAAGCAATAAATCCTTACTGCAGAGACAGGAGCCTGTGGTGGTGCACCCAGAGCCTTGCTGTGTGTGCCCTTCCCAGGCTCACGGGTTACTTGCAACCAAGCAAACTGCTTGCCTGAATATTACCTGCTACCAGTAAAACTAGTCAGTCCTCGTCAAAATCTTTGCCTGGGAAGATTCCTTTTCTAAGGAAACATTCTTCCTGTTCTCAATATAAGGAGCCATGCTGTAGCTTTTATGGAAAATGCTGCCATCAAGCAAAGAGATGAGTCCCCAGAAGGACTCATCTATAGAATACGGCCATCCCCTTCAGAACTGCATTGGCCCTGGTCTGTGATATGAACTCTTGTGGCTCTTCTGAGAACCTCCTACCCATGGAAACTCAAAACCTTTCTCTTTGCCTTGTTCTGGCAGTATCCCAGACAATGAATTTAAAACAGCAACACCTGAAATAATTTTAAGCTGTTTTCACAGGTATCTAAAAACATATAAATAAAATATTTCAAAGATTTCTTTTCCTCTCTTTTAAGGCTTGTCTTTATTACATATCCTGATTAAAGTGTATACATCTGCAGCTGCTGTAAGCAACAGTACCGAGTAATTTCAAGAGTGTCAGCAGGCCCTTCCGAAAAATTCTCATATTTAGAGAAATTACTCTAAGCTTCACAGGGCCGTTTTTCTCATAGGGTACATATGGAATACAAAAAGGAGAATGAGTATGTAGACTTCAAAATTTTACCATCATAAATATGTTAAGCCTTTTTTTCTGCTGTTCCTCACTGCCTCATATTTTATGTCTGAGACACTAAGGACTAGCTTACATTTAGCAGTATTTCTCGATATAGAGCATTAGCAGCCACATTTCTGAAGAGGGTAATAAGAGCTAATTAGAGCAGAATGCAGCTGCAGAGTCAAAGGTAAGCCAATAAAAATCCCTGCAGAAACGCCCTTTGCTTGTTTTACTTAGATTATAGAATTAGTATGTGTTAACTATAGTGCGTGAATCCCTCTTGTTGCACAATAGTGTGGGCATTCCACATTTCAATAGGTATTGTGTTTCAGAAACCCACTTAATTTTGAAACATTTTTTTTTCTTTAAAATAATAGTAATCAGAAACAATCATGTTCCTAGCTCATAATTGGAAGTCCGTAAATTAAAATTACTTCTCCTGCTAGAATTATAGCTTCTGATGTTGTATTTTATAACAGAATTTCCTTTTCTGGCTATTTAGTGTTTTACATCTGGTGTTTATGATAGATGACAGCCAATTAGTTGTAATTAAAAAACATAAAAGGACTGCAGGATTTGACCCATGACTACATATCCATGCAGAATATAGCTTTGCTAATAGAACTGATTTAAACCTTGCTAACAAAACCCACAGAAATCTCTCTGCCAAAAAGGGGAAAATTATTCAGCAGTGCTATCTACAATGTTCTTTCTGATAATGGCACATTTCAATATAAAATGAAGTTACATTCCTTTCAATTAGTTTTAATTGAAGGGTTTTTTTATGGGTGACTTTCAGAATTGGCTTAAAACATTACAACCATGTTTCTTCTTTTTCTGTATTAATTTTGTGACTTTACACTTTTAACATCTCTAGGTTTTAGCACTCTTCATCTTTATTTTCATATTTTATTTTTTTCCAGCCTTGCAAAATTTAGAATGACAAATGATATAAGAAAACACAACTTTTTAACACTGCATTTTTTCAACTTGAGAGGAGAAATACGTCTTCAAACCCAGAAGTGAATAAAAAAGTTCAAATCAGTACAAGATGGAAATGTATACAGCATTTTGGTTTTCTTCATAAGATAGGGGGAAAATGAAAAACACAAAATTAGATTGTTATACTGACAGGTTTTCTTTTTCAGGAATTGAAACTGGTTTTTCTACCAGTTCCCACTTGAAATATGGGTAGTAACCACTTTTGATTCTACAGTACTTGTAACTGAAAGCCACAAGCAAACATGAAACCACCTTGTATTACATGATGTATAACTAAGTGAGGAGACATGGTAACTCTTCCAAAGACTTAAATTGTCTAAATATTAAAGACCAAGTTGGTTGAAGCTGGAAATGGCATAGCCAGAGAGTAGTAGAATGAGAAATACTGGCTCCTTTCAATTTTAGTTCCCATCTAGTATCCATTTGACCAGTCTTCCCTGCAGAGAACCACTGCCTGTTTAGTCACCCGATTTTTTCTTGCTCCATGACTTAGCTAAAGAACTGATTTCTGTGCTCTGTAAACAACATAACAAAGGTGTTACGTTGAGCACCTCTGAAAGTGTGTGTAGGAAGAGGGTAGGCTAATTAACTTATGACAACTCTACAAATCCGGTGGTCAACTTTTCACCTGCTTCTTTACAGGCTGGATTAAATCCAAATCTTGACAATAATGTTCAGTTCAGAGAAGTATCTTGCTTTATTCCTTAGAGCCCAGGAAGCCTCTCTGATCTCACCACCAAAGCATGTTGCACACACTGGGCACGGGAAGCACAATGAACGCTTGCCTACACTCAGCTCTAGGGAGTGGAAACATGGGCTTTCACTCTAGCCTGCAGCCAGAGTCCTCACTAGACACTTGTGCATTTGACAAAGATGACAAAATGCATTTCCCATGGGAGACTCATTTCAGAGTACATGTTTTACGGATATGGAGACTAAGCTGTAGTGCGAGGATTCTGGTTATGCACTACAACGTATTTACTGCAGCATTTTAGTTATACAACTAACAATATGTTTTTAATGTCTTGCAGATGTGTGAAGCTGGAAATCACTTTATCAATGTAGCTTTAGCTCACCAAAATCATTCAGGTCTGTCTTTGTTTCCTGTTTGTCTATTTAAGACTGAAAAGTACCTAACCTATCCATCTTCTGCTAGTATACAGTAATTTATTAATCTACATCCACAGAATAAAGAAAGATGAAGTATGTACCATACCATCAGCATAACATCTTCAAAATAAATGTGATGACAAGGAAATATTAGGAACATTGTTATTATAAAGCTTATAGCTAATTTATCTTAATTTTACACAACTGCAATTTAAATATGGATTTAAGCATGGAAGTTCTCTAAAGCATCCTGTTGTCTGGAACAGGATGAACAGGATTCCATTTTAAATAAGTTTCAAAAACTTTTAAACTAGGTTGCAGAGTTTTTAGATCATGCATTTCATGAAAAGATACACACACACGCATACATACAAATACACAAAGGTAGACTCATGAATACCTACACAGGCATCAACGTATATGTGTGCTCTTAAACGGCTACTCCAAGCATGGGGTTTCAGAGTCTTTTGTACCATGAGATCAAAGTTATACTATATATAGTAGGAAGTAAAATATATTTTCAGATAATAATAGTATAATTTTGCACCATAACATCCTATTCAAGAAAATACTTCACCACGGTGTGATCAACTTCACACAATGAAGTCAGCTTCTATTTTGGAAAGCTTTTGATGTGCTGTGCTTAGGCATGTGCTTCTGTTGTTTGTTGCAAGGGGTCTAATTCAGTTTAAAACCAGCAAGAGACAAAGAATTAATCAATGCATACAAGTATTAAAGATAGCATTGCTGGAACTTAAAAATGAAGTGTTGCACATGTGGCATTTTGTGTGAGCATTATCAGTGGCTTTAGAGAGTCATGCTGTTAGCTCTGAAGTTGTTCTACCCTGGAATGAAGGATGAGGACATAGAGGGGACAGGTTCACATTCCTGAGTCAGGCTGAATAAGATATAGCTGCTTCCTTTATATCCCAGAAGAGCGCCCTCAGCCCTTGCCTGCTGGCTAGTCCGCGTTAAACTACTTGTCTCTCTCTTCCTCTGAACAAAGGTTACATCCTTTGGACATGCCAGACATTTCCTATAAAATCTGATACATGGCTCACTAAGTAGCATTCTTACCAGGATAAACACAGCTTTTGCTGTCTGAAAAGATTTCACTGAAACTCTTTTAACAAGTTGTACTCTGGGAGCATTGGACAAGGGGATGGCTGTTACATAGGCAACTTACGATAAGGTTCCATTTTCTTTTCTTTTCTTTTTTTTTTTTTTTTCCCCTTTCATTAAGGAGGTAAAGCCTGCTTTCCAAGTCCAACCTACAATCCCTTCACATGGCTCTTCTTTCTGGTATCCTGTCCCAACTATACGTATGAGGTACATTACTTTCTTCTGCTTATATGCAAAGGGTAGGTGGTTACTGTGTTTCAGCCTTTGGCTACAGAAAATCTGCAATGCCTCCACACAGTTCCCTCAGCACATCAGTCATTATGTTCTGTATGCTGAGTCTCCTTGCTTCCACAAATGTTTTTCCACCAGACTCTTCTCTTCCTTCATATCAATATTGTGGCTTTTGTGCATATTCCCCTCCACTACAGACTCCCCAGTGATCCAAGGATTTATCATCCATTTCTTCACCCCATTCATCCCACTAGGGCATTCCTTTCTAGCTATTTTAGCTCCTCTCCTTTTTCCAGTATGAGTATCATGCTTTCCTTCCAGGGGAAGCTTTTGGGGAAGCTGTCACTTCTGAAAACTTGCCCTTTTGCTTTACATAAAGTATACAATTAACAGTGTCTTTGTCTTTGCAATAGGTTGGGTCTTGGATTAGTTTCACAGTGATGACACAAACCCTGCCAGGTAAGTTTGAAACAGAATGAAGATAGCCTCTAAATTGTTGTTTGCAGAAGTGAATTCTGGAAATCTAAAATTTACCCAAAAAAGTATAGCTTATAAATATTGCCCTCAAATACCCCATGTGACATGACTGGATAAACCTTCAAAGCTCAGGAAGCTGCAGAAAGCATGAGCACTATGGCAAAACCTTCTTTTGATCAAAGTCAGCTCTCTGCTTCTCATGAAATATTCTCGTTACTTCTCTTTCCACAGTGAAAATAGACTTTGAAATTTATATTAAAGAAGTCAGTATTCTTCACTTACAGTAAATATTTTTTGATGTAGGAAAATTTCCTTGCACTGTAAACCTGGAATAATATTTCTAATAGGGAGAGGAAAAAAGATGTACTTAGTATTTCAAAAGAGGAAAAACTCACACATTCCTGATAGCATTTCCCCATCTGCTTATATCAGGTACCCAGGTCTTAACAGCAGACTGCTTACCAGTGTTTGCAACTCCAGCTCAGTAATTTCCTGCAACCTTAGAGACCTAAATACCTATACAAATATGGTCCCTGGGACTGAGCTCTCTAAAATGTTCACTTTTTAATTATTTTTTCCATTCCAACATAGAAGCCTATAAAAGCTACTTGCAAAAAAGTAGCCCCATATGGTTTACCAATGAAAAAGACGGGATTTTCAAAAGTGGATTAAACTGCATCATGCAAAATATAAACTTTTAATTTTGTTCAAAAAGATACTTTTTCTGCTTGGAAATGACCTTAAAGTTTGGGGGCATTGTAGGGCTGCGTTTATGAGGGTGGCAAACATCAACATATGCAGCATACTCATTGTTGCTGTAATTGTCCCAAATATAACTTGATCCAATGCCAAATAAATGTTTCTGTTCCACTGACTCATTTTAAGGAAGAAAGGATAACGAATTTGCAAAAGTACCTGTAAAAGCATTCCCTATTTGGTGCTGCTCCACCTAAATGGAGAGGTACCAATGAGACCACTCCTGACAAACACAGCAGGGGCCTGGGCATCTACACTTGTTAGGCTTTGTGAGACCTCAAGATCAGGCAGCTAAAGCTGTTCGTGCACTTACTGCCTACCTGCTCCAAGGTTGAGCTCTCCCTCTGTGTGACAGGAAGTTGTTTCCCAGCTCCCTCTTATGGCTGGGAGCCAGAGGTAAAAAACAAAGAAGTGTTGCAGGCCAAGGCCAAAAGCAAACCAGGAAAATAACTGAGAGAGGCCGTGGGTAATTCTGTATTGAGGAGACCTTGTGACTAATGGTGAAGTCATAGGCAATGCAGGCTGTGTCTAATAGATGCGACCATCATCTGTATGAATTCTGATGCGGAGGCTGAGCTTCAGGCTATGGTACATCACCAATTGCATGGCTGAGAGCAAAGGCAGAGCTAATTTGTCTCTGCCCACAGAACAGACTGCAGACTTTTCAATAAACACTCTTGTACTCACACAAACAGACATTAAAAATTATTCTGGTTTTTTTTTTTTTTTTAACTTTTTTCTCTTTTTCCTTGGTAGCTGGCATATTTGCTTTCCTGATGGTCATCCAGATGTCTCTCTGGGCCCAAAAGAAACACAAACTGTACCTGAAGAGATTTTATCCAGAGGTGCGGAGAAAAGCAGCTATGATTCCGATCATCTTCTAAGCTCTTCACAAGAGTGAAGATGCCTAAGTGTACAGTTCAAGAGCTAACTCAGAGTAAATGAGCCATTTCATTCAGTAACCAAAGTTACTGGAGGAAGAACTACTGGATATCTGTTTCAGAAAATTACCAGTTCAAGATGAAGAGCTTTTAATTAAGCGAAAAAATGTACCTCTTGAATTCTTGGTTCCTGCTAAAAGATATGATTTAATTAGATTTTCTGTAATGGAGCTAATTGGGAAGGGACAAGAAAATTGCTTATATTAAATGTTAGGTTACATATTTAGCTGGTGTAAATGGGCACAGATGCTGTTAAAATTAACAAATACAGCTCATTTGCATGCATTCAGATCTAGTGATTTTAAGGTTCAGTGTTAGATGTTGACAAGAGTCTTGGATTTTTGCATCAGAGGATGTTTCACAGCCTTATTGTTATTAAACTGCACAGAAACAGCACGTTCTGCTTCAGCTCCTCTAAAGCATCGCATCAAAGAACAACCGCTATGCTGTTAACACAGTTTAGTCTAGCTTTACAAGTTTTTCCTTCTTTTTTTTTTTTTTTAATTGAATCTCATATCATATTGTTCAATACAAATTGGCTTAAACTGATCACTGCAGAGAGGTCCGGCTTTCTTTTATTTTCAGGTAGGCAGATCAGCTCCATGACCCCAAAAGAGGACTTGTTTGCAAGGTACTTCCCTTCTTGCTACTAATTTGCAGAATAACCTTGGGTACATCATTTAAATCCATCCTCCTTTCTCACAACGAACAGCTATGTAAATAGCAGAAGACTTTCTTGACTAACAAGTGTGTTAAGATCCCCTTGTTCTGTGCCCAACTCCATCCAGACAGCATTCATCTTATTTGTATCAAGCACTGAAATCCTTGAGCACAAGGTGAACCACAATACAGCTCATTATCAAAGAAGAAAAAGGACCCTACCAAATGTATTTCAGTCCATATCTGAACTGCCTCAGATGGACACTGCTGAAAGGCTTCAGCTCCCCTTCAATTTGGTCAGTCTACGTCTGGTACTTTGCTTTCCAGGACATTATTTTTTAAGGAAATTTCTGGGGTTGTTATTCAAGTCCTGAAAATTCTGTTTGGTTCCATTTGCAAATCAGTGGCATCCATGTCAGTTTTAGTTACAGAGAGCAAAAGAAGCAGAACTGCTTCAGCAAGTATTAAGATATGAAGAGTTAGGGCAGTAAGTCCAGTTTTCATTCTATTTCTGCTGCACATTTATCAATGTCTTCTGGCTCCCTCAGTCTGGTGAAAAAGCTTGCCTACAGAACTTTAATGATGAGAGAAACACTGTAGTACACAAGCTAGTCAATCAGTTTCTCTCCAGAAGTTGCTGTTATCTTTGCGCCAGCTCAAGTGTTCTAACAAAGTTAATTTGCCCAGTAAATTGTGTTCGTATCTTTCTTCTAATGTCTAACTTGCAACACTTATTCTATTAGCCACTGTAACTCAATTTCATTGTTGTAATGTAAATAAATCTCTTTCCATATTTTTTAACTTGTAACTTGTGAACACCTAGAATTTTTTATTCCTCTCAGTGGAAAACCCGAGTCACAGTGGACATCCAGTTCTCGAACCCAAACTGGTAATAAAGGTCTATTTTTGAAAAATTCTTTTTGTACTCTTTAGTCACTTATACCTAACAACAATACTACATAATCACAAAATGATATGGGTTTGGAAGGGACCTCTGTGGATCATCCAATCCCCCTGCCAAAGCAGGTCCACCTAGAGCAGGTTGCACAGGAACGTATCCAGGTGGGTTTTGAATGTCTCCATTTTGAATGACTCCACCACCTCTCTGGGCATAAGTTCCTCCTCATGTTTAGATAGAACTTCCTATGTTCATGCCCATTTCCTCTTGTCTTCTCACTGAGCCCTACCGAAAAAAGACTGGCCCCATCCTCTTGACACTCATCCTTTAAGTATTTATAGGCATTTATCAGATCTCCCCTCAGTTTTCTCCAGACTAAAAAGACCCAAGTCACTCAGCCTTTCCTCAGTCCACCTCACTGTCCATTCATCTGACCCATACTTCCTAAGCTTACCTATGAGGATTTGACACTGACAAAAGCCTTGCTGCAGTGACTTTAGCCACAAGGTCCATGCACCTTTTGAACCAAAATAATTGCCTCCATATAAACATTTTAATGGGAAAGTCTGTCATGACTGTGCTGATTACCTGGAGGGAAAAAATGCCTTACTGAACTCTAAATATATTGGTATTTCTTGTATTAAAGGCAAATAGTATTTAACTGCAAGATTTTAAGCTCTAGATCTAACTGTTTCAGAGCCATCTGCAGAAGGAAGGCATGGGAAAGGCCACACCACTACCAGAATGTAATTGTGTTTCAAGGTCTAAAAGGAGTCAACTTCCAGCATGAGCTATGAGACACAGCTCAGGTAGTTGCTCCCCACTTTGGCCTCTGTTAATATGGAGCCGCTTCACAAGCATTACTAGGATGTTACCATTCCATTTCATTGGAGTCACTGATATCCACGGAAAAGGGAAAATAACCAAGACAACGGGAATTACATTTTGCAATCCTGCCTCTCCATGAGGGCGATGAAATCTACTACTTGCAGCAAAACCAATTTGCCCCTTTTGAGCTAAATCCCTTATTGATGCTGTTTCCCTCAGTTTTTGCATCTGGAAAGGCAACAAACTGCAGGGCAATGAAACTACTTCCTGTGGCCTTTTCTCCCAGGGCCAGCCTCCTGTGGCTTCTGTAGGCCCCAAAGCTTTCCTAACAGCTCGAAGAGACAAATTATGGCATTTATAATAAAAGGCAGGAAGCAGCAGTACCATACAGCAGAAAAATCGAGTGGTTGGGGTTGGAGATACATTCTGATTAGATATGAGGAGCAGTCACTGGCACAGTTAGGCCCCCATACATAGGAGCAATTCCTGCTCAACACTGCTCAGAAGATAAGCCATTATGCATGATGGACGCCCTGCTTTTCTGGAGATTGCTGAACACCTGCCTGCAGATGGGAAACAGTGAATGAATTCACTTGTCTTTTTTTTTTGCTTTGCTTGTGTGCAGCTTTTGCTCTACCTATTAAACTGCTTTTATCTCAACCCATGAGGTTTGTTTCTCATTTTTATTCTTCCAGTTCTCTTCCTGAGGGTGAGTGAATAGCTGCATGGTCCTAGTTGCCATCTGGGATTAAACCATGATACTTGGCCAGCAAGAACTGTGGAAACAGCATTGCTTGGCCTGTGGGCTCAAAGCGTATCTCAAAATAACCTCTTCATGGTCCACCTGGAGAGACTGCTCAACATCCAGGTCCCTCCATGTTCACCCTGCAGCTTGCAACTTGGTTTCTGCTGTGGCCATCCAGATGGGCAACTGTAATCTTTCCCAAAGTATTCTCAAGACTTTCAAATTCAGGAGCCTAAAGTTAAACCTTCAGATATGCAGCTCTGCCATGAAATGCCAACCTGGAAAAGAGCAGGCACCAGCTCAGGCTTCCTGGCGGTACAGGCAGATGTGACGGGGAACAGAAATGGCAGATGCTCCTGTACTCAACTTGGCAGCCTATATTTGGATCCCCAGTTTGAAACAGCCCTTAAGACCCAGCCATATGCTTCTCTTATAAGACAGTTACCACTTCTTCGCAGCTGATAGGATTGAAAATTATCTCAGTGATTTCATCTCTCCATAGGGAAAGCAGAGCTCGAAAGGACACTGAAGGCAGGATAAGTGAATAAAAGCAGATGGTCATCCTTTTTTTTAAAGATGCTATTACCATCAAAATATCTTGTACTTTCTATTGTTTTGTATAAAGAAAGTGACTCTAGATTGGCTTTTATCACACTAGGAACTGAGATAAAGCAGCCTGATATCAAAGTAGTTCTCTGAAAGAGAGCCTGCAGTGACAGCTAAATATAATAAAATAAAAATCACTGAAGACTTCTAAAGCATACTATAAGAGAAAGAAAGCTATAGGAAAGCAAGAGACTATTTATCTATTTATAGTTTAACAAGTGCTGTGGCACTAAAAATTAATTCAAACCATAAAGAGTTTTCCAGCAAGCTAATATTTTCCACATGATGCTTTATTGGCTTCCCTTTTCTATACTTTCCTAGGCATGAGTTTTGTCTTCAAGCGATATTCCCTGTCATTAACATTCATGAAAGCTTTTAGAGAAATGCACTGTATGCCTGTTCTAGCGTTCCGCAAATAAACATAAATGAAGTGTTGTGCTGTTGTTGCACACAGATTAGTATCTACGTGAATATTATTTTATTATGAAAAGCCTGGTTTATCATAGGTGATTGTATAAAGGCTGCTATGTAGCTATGATTAAAGGCAATTTTCACATGACACAAGTTTAGCACCACAGAAGAATGTGTATTTTAGTGGTCTCTCCACATCTTCAGCCATACGTGACACAAACTCTTACTGCAGGAATCAGAACCAAGAACCCAGCTGTCCCTGGCCTTTATCATGGTTCTGACACTTGGTTATTTATTTGTCTAGCACACCAGAGTCTGGCTTTCACCCAGCTCTGCCCTGTGAGGACATCTGAGAAAACATTTCTTTGTCCATCTTGTCCAACCAGACAAACAGTTGTTCAGGTGAGGAGCCTCTATCACTACATGACTGAAATAATGTGCACTGAATTTCCTTGCAATGTAATAGTCAATTGGAAACCTCTTTACCAAAGGAAAAGACATGTTAGTGGGTCCTGAAATATGTGCACTTAGATTAAAAAAACTTCTACGAGGATCAGGACGTGCTTTGCATTCGGACTTGTATGCCTTTCATCCTACCTCTTTATTTTTTACCTATTAGAGCGTTGATGTATGCACAGATGTCACAGCAAAACACCTACACAACACCCAGGCTTCTAACATACGTCTGCTTTATCTGACTTCTAAAGCCTTTGAAGACTAAGGAACCAAGAGGAAATAATTTATAGTTAAAAGAAATATGATAAGAGTATTCAATAATATTAAAGAATTCCTTATTTAAAAAAGCAAACTTCACATCTTTTGTCAAATAATTTTGATTGTTAGCCAGCTTCCTCCGAATACTCAGTATTATTCCTGTGAAAAAGTAATATAGTTCTACCAGTGACCCCTTTTATTTTTCTGAGTAACTGGCCATATTCAATAAGGAAGGCCTTAGTTTTAAAATTACCATTTGGTGAAATGGGGGCTCTTTTAAAGCACTACAGAACAGGCTCCAAAGAAAAGAGGCCACGTCAAACATTCATCTCATTCATACTGAAAAGTGGGTGAGTTTTCAGATGACTGGTGAAACACTGTGACACTGTTAAAAAACAATCAAATATTTAAAAAGGTGTCCTTCTCCTCAAGACAAGAATAGAAAAAGAAGTGCTTTTTGTCTTTTCTGTCAGCAGTGTGTGGCCATTTCCCAGCTTCAAGGGCATCCTTGCAGAAGGAAGCATTGATTAGAGAGCTGGAAGGACCAGAATGTGGTTGTGGTGTGCTTTTAGGGATTAGCAGCTATGCCTTTTTGGAAAGAAATTTCACTCTTTCTGACAATTGAGCTTGACAGAAATGGATTAAAGATGACACATCTCCAATGTTGTATCTAATGAAAAATGAAGTACCTATTCTTAAACCAACAGGGAATATTTGTCACGTACACATACACTGTATTCTTCCACCCTCTAGTTTACATCATCCCTTTGCAGGAGGTGCTTTGCATTTGGACTTGTATGCCTTTCATCCTACCTCTTTATTTTTTACCTATTAGAGCGTTGATATATACACTGATGTCACAGTAAAACCAGCTGGTGATTTCAAAACAATAAGGATGAAGAATCTATTTGTACACTGTTAACCAATTTCAGTCCTGTTACCCCACACATGTATGATTATTTTGCTGCTATTTTTAGCTATCCTTCCAACAGCCACGTAAAGCATAATTTCAGAGACTTGTTAAACATCTCACCTTAAGCTAGTTGCAGAGCACAAAGCTAAATCTTGATGCAATGAATTGTATGTTCTAACTTCAAAACAACTCTTCTTGCTTCCCTTGCTTCTTATGTCTGCAGGGTTGAAGCTATTCAGGGAATTATCTCTGCAAAAATTCGGGTGTAATTCTTCCAGATTTGCAGCAGTATCTTACTATTAAACTATAAATCTGTAACAATAGGAGCTGTAACACTCTCAGATACGTTTGACATGTTTTCTTACCCAGAAGGTCCTAGCAGGTAAAACTGAAAATGAAAAATTGAAAAATGAATATTGTGCTTATACAGATACAAGGACAAAGTGAACAGGGCTGTAGGAATATGATAGCTGGTGTCTACTCAGGGCCTCAGAGCCTATCCCAGGAGAGGGTAGTGCAATTAAGATTTACTGCAATTTACTAAAAGCAATGCTGAAATGGATCTGAAATTAAATAAACAGGTAATTTATTCTGATCACATGCAAATATTTGCTGGAAGATGTAACTCAAATATTTTTGCACTCAGTTTGGAAACACCAATATTAGAATAATTCTCACACACTATAAGCACATGATGGACTCACACAGAGTAATGCAAGTTACTCAGGGAATTACCACATGCCATATAAAGTCACTTGTCTTCATTTTTTCTCAGGGATATCAAGTCCTTTTCCTGCCAGAGAAGTGGTGGCAAGTTTTCTTGCCCTTACAAACTGCAGTACCAGCTCCCTAGGGCAGACACAAGACTTTGACTGAGCATGTCAATGTGTGTGAGCTTCAACAGTTCAGAAGTCATTCACACGCAAGAAATGATGGTCTCCATGGACTGACCCGCTCCCGTGCTGATGGGCCTGAGCCCACAATGGACCAAAGCCCACATGGTCTAGTGGGAAGTGTCCCCGCCCATGGCAGGGGGGTTGGAACTCGATGATATTTAAGGTCCCTTCCAACTCTGACCATTCTATTATTCTATAATCTGCTTCTCCCTCTCAGAGTCCCTTTGCCCACAGGCCATGGCCTTAGCAGCAGTTTCAGGGCATGAGTCCTCTTTGAACTTCTCAAGAGCTGAAGTGTCACAAGCCAGCCACAGCTGTGCTAGATGTTCTGCATGTTCAAGGCTGGGATGCTGAAGCCAGATGCAAGATGGGCTTAGCCATCTAAATAAGCAGCCTGTCAAACCATTTTTCATCCTTGAGCAAGTCATTGATGTTTGCTTCCCATCCTTTAGGCCACTCTTGTGGTCCTTCCCAGTCCATCCTTCATTAAGGCACACATCTGACTTGTTCTCAGTGGCAGAGGACTGCTCAGACCAATAGAAATGAACACAGCAGCCAATGCTGTCAAACACTTAGAAAAATGACTTTTTTATTTACTGGCAAACAGTTTATATAAGAGCACTAAATGTGGACATGTACAACAGGCAATATGGGGCAATCTTGTCTACTACAGTTCTGGGGCCTCAGGACTGCAGATACATATATCATCCAAGAGGATGCAAAAAGGATGCTAAGCAAGCAAAAGGAAATACCTTTGTGTAATCACATTGTCATGTTGTAATTATACGCGAATAATGCATTATAAAACATGTTGACAACATCTCCACTTCTCAGCAGCCCTTTGAGCACTCACTTTTCAGATATCATTCAGCAAACAGAAATAAAATCAAATCCTTCAGCGCCCACAAATGTACGGTTGACATACACAATCAATAGGCACTTACAAAGAGAGAAAAATGGCAGGAGTTTTTTTATTGGAGATAAGCAGTGGGGGAAGAAATTTTGTTTTCACCCTACTTTCAGCAGAGAAAATAAAATTGATTCATTGGTTACAGTGCAAGGAGATGAGCATCTCCAGCTGAAATTAAGGGCACAAGCAAGGTCATGTCATGATACATAAAAATTTCAAGCAGCTGCAGATAGGACTGGCTAAACTGACTGCCATTTTAACTGCAATTGTCAATAAAATGTTCACATTAAGAGGCAGGCTGAAGGATGGTCAAAAGGTTAAGCCAGGCAGGCTGGTAGAAAAAACATTAAAAAAGTCCCTGCCACAACAAATGTCTACAGATTTGGCTTTTCTTGCTGCTGTCCTAATGGGGAAAAGGATGGAAAACTCAGGGCAAGCAGGGATCCTGATGCCATGATTTCAGGCAAGCTGTGTGGATTTGCCAGTTGAAGCCACCAAAGTTAGCAGCATCAATAACCATGCTTTGTATTTCTAATAATTCTAAAGCATCTAATGAATTTCCCTGCAACATTTTCTCTCCATCTCCATTTCCTTCATCCCCAGAGGACATACTATATGCCTTTATGTTGCAGCAAAATATTCTACTGCTGCAAGAAATGAAAGCCATCTGTTCTTTGAAAGTAAATTGTCACAGCTAGGATGTTTTTTGGTTTAGGGTTTTTTTCCCCCCTCTTTCTAATTAATACAACTAATCTATCAGCTTGCTTGCATTTCACACACAGCTGAAATACTAAGCATTTCAGTGTAAGCTAAGAGAGAAAAAGTTCAATCAATCCAAAATCACTGTGTTTTTTCCTGCCAATATTTGATTTACAGAAATTGTTGGATATTTATGTTTACGTAAGGAATTGAAATATACCATTTTCCAATACAGACCCCCCTCTCCAAATCTGCTTTTTAGGAGCAAGTTGCTGACAGTCTTTCTTTCCCTCAAACCGAGCATCACTTCATTACTAATTACTGTAAATTACAAGTTCAAGGGACAGCATTCCCTTGTTTTCAGAGAAAGAACCAGCTGGGCTGAACACTGTAAACTGAAAAACAAAGTGTTTGATTTTCCCAGTAGAAACTTCCACTGACTACTCTGTGCATGGGAGCCTGACATAGCTTGAACTGCAAGTGAACCAAACCTGATGGTTCAGACCACTGAGAAGTCAAAAGCAGCAGCAGGAAGATTCAGCATGGTGCTAAAGGAGGAACAAATGTAGCTCGAAAGCGCTGATCTTTTCTTTAACAAATGCAACATGAGGTAACAGTATGAGGGGAAAAAGACTATTCATAACTGAGACTTATTGTACACCCAAATTGTTGCTCTGAAAATGGGCTCCCCTTATACTTAAAATGGGAGTGTAGACATGGGGCTGGTGTCTGAGTTGTTCCATCCATAGGATGTATGTTCTACAGAAATGGATAAGAAATAGGCTGCCTCTCTTCTTGCTCCCAGCTGATGCGATGGAGTTTGCTATTACCCTGGGCTCACTGTCCAGGAGTCAGGAGGAAGCAGAGGGTCTGATAGAGCAGAGGGTCTCTGAGACACGCTAGATCCTAAGAATAACCAGGTGGTGTGATGAATTGTGCATTGCCCCATGTCTTGCTTGGGGCTCCAGCACTAAGAGGCTTCTCATACTGTCACCAGTCTGTGTGGCTCCAAAGTAACTTCAGGGAAAAAAGGGCTGAAGTCACGAGAGAGGTCTCCCTGGGCCCTTAGAAAGCCTTACTGCTGAGTGAGCTAATATCCTTGAAGCTCTGCCCTGTCCCTCATGTTCCCCTGCCCTCGATGGTGCCATAGAGAATTCCTCCAAAACAAAAAATCTGCCCACTGTTACAGATGGCCATTGTAATCTCCCTGAGTGGCATAAATAAAATAGATGGATGCAAGCAGACTAATGATCTACTTTAGGACGCTTGGTTATGATGCATTGAAAAGAACAGCTGGTTGTCAGCAACATATTTACCAGGAATTTAAAAGACAACAACAGCTATATAATCCAGAGGATTTAATGACAGAGTGGAATGAATGCTGAATAAATGCTCCTTTTGATAAACTCACAAACATTTGGGGGATGCAACAGTGATTTATATTCTTCCGGGAGAAATAAACAAATTAAGGATTTCACGGCCTTGTGAAGACCAGATTTTGTAAATGGGAATTTCTGTGTACATTCAGATTAACCTTTTCTCTCTTGGTATTAGAGGGAAACAAAACATGGAATTTTCAACTTGCAAGAAGCTCCAGACTTTTGGTATTCATTTTGCTTGTTTTTCTGCCCTCCCTAAATCAAGTGAGAAAAATCGATTGCACATTCAAAACATAACATGGAACATAATTTTGAACCTGGTTTATAAGTGAGGCCATGAAATGAACATACTAAAATTTTACCTTTGATATCAGAAATGTAAAATGTTTAGTTCTCATAGTGTAAAAACCCTTCTTCGCAACATGGTACAATCAGTGCAATTCACAGTGTAAAGTATGACAGTTGCATTTTAAAATTACTTCTAATCCAAACTAATACAAAGACAAATAGTCAGTAAAATGAAACTACATTAAAAAAAAAAAAACCAAAACCAAAAGTGCTCTGTCTGAATTCGGCTGTTGGATATCTTTCTACAGATGATCCTTGTTTCCTTTCAGATGTCAACAAAACAGCATTTTCCAACAAAAACCATTCCAGAAAATGTCTTTGGCCAGCTCCAAGGAATGTACTGATAACTGAAGGTACGAAGTACATGAGACTCTGGTCCTACCTGCTCTTGAGTGTCGCACCTCTTGCATCTGTTCTCCCCAGTCCTCATATTTCTGTACTCTCCAAAAACACAGCAACCAGCAGCATGAGACAGTTTCTCCGGGCTGCAGCAACAGCAATGCAGTCAGTTCTCAGCTTGTTAAACCCAAGCATGCAGAAGTTGATCCCTCTATGTGCACCTCCCAGTAAGGCAAATCATGAAGTTCGAGTCTGGAAAGAAGCACCTTGGTAAGTCAGCAGTTAGGTGCCTTACTAACTGCATTGCATTGTGAATCATGGCCATCACATTCAGCATATTAGGTTGCTCCATCCCAGAAGTAAAAGATCTCTCTCTTGTCTCACCCTGTGGGTGCTGAGAGGATGGGAAGCACAACCCCTAGGGATCCCCTGGCTCTTGGGAGAATTTCCCCTCCTGCACATGGGACTTGGTGTTGGGGGTGGCACTGCCCAGGTGGCTCTCAGGTGCCTATTCTGGGGCAGAAAGCCCTGGATACATAACACCACAAATTAGACATTGCCAAAACGCTGGCAGGACTCTCAGACATGATCAATAGGTGGAGGATCCTTCTATTTACTGACAGCATCTTTTCCTAACTTCTTAGCATACTATGCTGCTGTCTTTTGCTGAAATCCTTCCTGAAATCCTTTCATCCTATCTTATCATCAGACACAACCCTTCAGCTGTAAACATGCAGCATTTTCACTGTGCTGTCATTACTACCACTGTGATGAAGATAGTTATTCTGTGCCCTGACTAACGGCTACCAGTATTGTTATTAATCTGCATTACATGAACGTTCATAGCTCCCTGGCCAAGACACAAGCAAATGCTTAACCCCAAGTAAACAGCAAGCCCCACACAAATCAATGTGCCAAGACTTCTGCTGCCCTCAGTACCTGACATTTAACACTGAAACCGGCATTTAAACTTTTCCCCTGCCCACGGTATTCAGCTATGTGAAAAGGCCATTCTTTTAGTATAGGCAAAAAAGTTCATGAACTCAGCAGGAGAATAGTTCACCATGGTGCCTACGTCTCTTTCTGTTGGATGCTGAAAGAAGCAATGATCCATATTTCCTACTACATGCTCTGTTACCCCAGACAGCTCACAGCCTCCACCTTTTCCCATACTTGGACCCGTTGTTGTTTATTAGTTGCTACATTAGCACCTAAAGCAAAGATCAAGACATCATTGTGCTAGATGCTATAAGCAGAAGACAAAAGGAAAACAATCCTTACTCCTGTTCTGAGCATGAGGGGAGGCAACAAATACAACAACGTATGAGAGTAATCAGTATTGAGTTATGGAGGATGATGTGGAGAGAAAAAATCCTTCTAGATTTTCATTACCAAGCTCATTTGAGATAAACTGGAAGACCGATAATTTCTTGGAGGGGAAACAAACTTTGTTCAGTTAAGTCTGTGCTGCCAAAAGCAAAAGATAAGAATGACCTTTGCTTTTAATATATTTGTCTTTCCATATCCATTCATAGACAGTGAACTCAGACTATTAGCACCACTGGTCTAACACTAAAAGTCAATTTGATTTAACCATACTTGCTGGCGCTGCAAACTGCCTAACTATCACTCAATTAGAAAAGAGACATTAGCTCAGGTGTTGCCTGGAATCTAGCTGCTCCCTCACCTTTGTAATGTACCCAAGATTCTAATTTAATTCAGTGTTCTGTAATCACCTGGGTTTACATCAACCCAGGGTTGTCAAAAGTATACGTGATCAAATGAAAATGCAAAATTTAAAATACAAATAACCATTGAAGGTAGATTTTAACTGCTAACACTGTATCATTACAGCAAACAATGTCATTCACAGCAACATTAAAGCAAGTGTTACTAAGAGAAAATGATGCATTTGTCAATGAGTGTTTTTAGTGTCATTTAAGGTCTCAGAATTAATACACTTGCAATATTTTGACTAAAAGAAGCTCATTCAAAGGCTCTTTCTAGCACATTAGCATCTCCTTAGACTTTGAGGATATTTTAGATCTTTCTTCCTTAACTAGTAGAGGAAAAAATCAAATTCCAGTAAAAATGGTAAAAAAATGTGCAAGTGCTGTTGCATGTACACTATGAGATAAAAGTATTCAGAATAGAATGACCAGCCTTTTTTGCCAGAAAGTATAAAACTTAATTTCCATGGTCCCAAAAGGAAATACAAGCCAAGTTCTAATATCTCTAGCCATTACTGAAGAATTTTTGATTATATTAATTACCCATTACCTTTTATAGGGCTATTTCTTCAGTGAAAATGCACCTACTGAGATCAGAGGTCTGTCTCCAGCATCATAAAGTTAAAACAAGCTACTAGTGTATATCACAGATAAGTATATGTTTACTGTGAAAGCATTTTTTTGCATATTCAATTACAGGAGGAAACTTTTTAAAACCAATCTGATTTGTGCGCAGATCCCTTAAAAATGTATTCCCCTGTCTCTTCTCCTCCAAACCCCTATAGTGTCTTGTACAAGATACAGACAGATCAGAATGACAGACAGATCTTCCCCTGCACAAACAGTCGGATTTCACTCTCAAATACTGAATCTCACTCTCAAATACTGAATCTTCCTAGAATCTCCCGTTTTCTCTGCTGCCTCCCCTTTGCCTGCCAGCCCAAATCGTTGCATTCCCCATCCTCTTTAATACAACGCTTCTAGAAAGAACTGTGTCAAAAAGATCACAGGGGTTCTGTAGGGAGACTTTCTTACCACAGAAAAGTTGGTTTGAAAATTAATGTCTACTTCTGTCTGCTCATCTTTTGTTGTTCCTAATAAATGCCCATGTTACACACAGACTACCTCCCTGCTTAACATTACAAACAGAAATGTGATAAAGGCAGGGAAAGGTTCATGAGCACATGAAAGGTTTGGGGTACAGTTGTAAGCAGCCTGTCTGGAGCAGAGCCCAAGACTATGGACATGTTGCATCCCATTAAAGGCCCATCTGACCCAGCATCTTGTCTTCAAAAGCATCCAGAAAGGATGACAGAGGAGCAACACAATGACAGAGGGATTACATATGCCTCAGGACTGTGACTCAGCAGGTGTATCTACATGAGCAGAAGCAGACAGGCTCAGTACACAATCCAAAGAACTAAAGCCAAATTGCTTCTAGGGCAGGAAACACGTAACAGCAATAGTGCATATGCCCAGGCAAGTACACCCTGCTTAAAAGATCTACATCTTGCAGGCTACAGTTGGTGTGCATCTGTCCAATTCAGAGCACAGCAAGGGAAACAAAATGTCTCTTATTCTGTGTCTTACACCTATCTACCTGTTATTAACCAATATATACATCGCTTACCATTGTATACAATTACCAGACTACAAAGCCCTCCTTCTGAAATGTAACTACAGGTTTCTTTCCCAAATGGTTTGCACTCATGCTAAGCTATATTTACAGGTCCTAAGAGGCTCATGCCACGTAGACAGGGCTGGCATCTTTTTTACCAAAATCCACATCTGATGAGACACAGAGAAACTGTGAGAGGCTTACAGGCAGCAAAAGAAAAAAACATGAAGACTCGGTAATAAGAACAAATGCTTTAAGTTATAAAAGACTGCAATATAAATACAATTGTGCTGAAATGCTCATTGAGCCAGCCCTACATTGTCACTGCGAGTGCCTTTCCTTTTGGCTGAGGAAGGTCTGGCTCTGTGGCTTATTGCCCAATTATAAAGTTAATCAAAGAACTAATTGAGCTTGGTCAGCTTGGTCTTTTGAGCCTTTTCTTATGGATTAACTTTTATGAGAACTAACAGAGGACATGAGGAAGGCTGTAAAGGGCAAGGAGAGGATCAGCCACTATGTGAGAGGAATGATAGTTGTGTGGCATATTTATGAAGACAAAACTGGATTTTAGGAATGAACATGACAGAGCCATGTACCTTTTAAAGCCCTAAAACCCACATGGCACTAGAAATCTTTTTTGCAGTGTTTTGCCTTCTCTACTGTTCATTTCTCTAACTGTGGTTCTAGCTTTTCTAGCCTGGTTGCAACAAAACAGTGCCCCACAGGAATGAGACATCATATATGTCTGTAACTGAAACTAAAGACTGTACATCTTGTCTTAGAAAAAAATTATCTCAAGGAGAAAACATAGTTGTACATGTGATATTAAAAATCTACATATATAGTAGCATTTAATGAAGAAAAAATATGTCAACAAGAGCCCAGCAGCAATAAAGGCTGTGCAGAAGAAAGATGATTTATTAAGGATGCTGTTAAAAGTGAACTTGCATTATTGGATGTGGCCTTTGAAATTAAGGCACCTGATTAAGTTATGTGGAAAACCAGCAATGAATGTGGAAAAGAAACCAGTCACAGTGCCTGATAATTTTGTGCTTTTTATTGTCTGAGACTAATATCGAGAAAAAAGTGTTCTATATATGAGAGCAATTAGAATATTTTATCTTCTAAAGTTATTTTGGAGAGCACACATTCTGCAAATGTCTTATACTTGATAATGTTGAGCAAGCTAAACAGTTTCACGCCTTCTAAAATGTAAATATGAGGCAGTATTCTTTTCTCTTTCTGATGATCATCCTGTGCTGCAATTGCCTTCCTTTTGGCTGTCTGAATAATATTGTCTTGATGAAAAGGAAAGTGCTTCTGGGAACCCCTATCACATAGTTACAGAGGAAGAAACTATCTTATTTAATGCATAGCAGCAAGGATTCAAAGGGAAAATATCAAAATTGAAGGTGTTCCCTGGCTATGTGATTTTTGTTCATCTCTAGTATGAGATGAGAGCTACTGACTGGGAAATACATGGCTAGCATAAAGTTCAGAGTCAGGTGTTTGTTTATGCACACTCACTTCTAAAGGCTAATGCAAAATAGGCCACTTTGATGACCCCAGTTCCCTCCTCCAGAGGAGAAAAGCATCATTTCCCATATAAGACAACCCGGGGAGACCTTGACTGTTCAGTTGACAGTTTTTGAGGGATCTGTGCAAAAATATAAACTTAACAGAGCATAACTACAAGATGATCAAAGAAACAACAAATTTGTCTCTGAAGAGTGAAATAAGAGTGTTTGTCTTAGCTTAGCAAAACAGAGGCTGAGAGAGATCTGATTGAACACTATAAATACATTGGGATGAACATCAGGGAGCCAGAAGAGCAATTTAAGCTAAAGAACAATGTTGGCATGAGAACAAATGAGCATTAATTGGCATGAATAAATTTTGGCTGGAAAGTTGAGGTCAATATCTAGCTATTTGAGGATTTCCTGGAACAGCCTTCTAGTGGGCGTATAAAAAGCAAAAACAAACAAAAAAAGCAACAAAAAGCAAACATCAAGGAGATTTAAGATAGAGGCTGATGCATGCCTGACTGAGATGAGACAGCATGGCCATCTGCGATAGCAGCAGACAGAATTTAACTGATCCTTTCCTGCCCTACTTTTCCATGTTTATTTTCTTGTTGGGATTACCATTTACAGAAACTACTCCGCTTCACTGTCTGGGATGTTATTGACACTTTCAAAGAAATGTAAAGATGTCCTAGGAGTGCAGATGCTTGTCCTAGTGATACAAAGCCTCTGGATTTTGGACCAAATCACATGCTTCTGCACAGTATGAGTGTACACCTATCACAACCTACATGATTCACTTATAGCTAAATCAGCAGAGTGCAAACCAATGGTCCTAAGATGCTAATATCGTGGGCTGAAATATACAGCAGAAGGGACAGCCCTTTATTCTTTAATTAACTCGTGCAGTTCTTCAGCCATATCATACATCAAACCTGGTCATAAAAATGGCAATTTTATAGTGTGTAAAAAAAAAAATTATTCACGGAGGTATAAGATACATTTAGAGCAAATGAATATGCTTCTCTGAGTACAACCGATTCCAAACAGATATGTTACTGTGACCCATAAAACTACTTTGATAACTTATTTACTGTAACTGTGGGTGAAATTGTCACAGATTAATGATTTGTGAAATGCATAGGCGCACCAGGTCATCATATCATTCTTGACAAGATTTTTTTGGTCAGATGGTGTGTAGCAAATGTCCATTGCAATTTCTTGATGTCCATTATTTTGTCTACATATTGTTAGGATATAAAATGAGTAGATGAACATCAGAATAATCTGGGCAACCTAAGGCAAACATAATTAGAATATTTCTCACCCAAACTTTTTACCCTGAAAACATGAAAGACAAGATTTAAATGTAATATAAATGTGATGAATTTAGGAAAAAAAAAAAAAGATAAAATTTACAATGAAGATGGGAATAATAAGAACTTAAATGCTGTAATCTCTGCTGAGAACCAGCAATCAAAGTCTAATATCCTCATATTGTGCCAGATAATGAAACATTAAGCTGGAGATAATAAGATTTCTTTCCACTGGATAGTCTTCAGCATACTTAAACCTATGAATGAACAGCTGAAGTACTTTATATAAGCAAAAGGTTATAAGTCAAGGACTCTGAGGGGTGAAAAAAAATCCTGGTCCATTTACTACAAACTAGATAGAACCCACATCACTCATTTGCTTTTAAAATTGTGCCATAATTAAATGCCTTTTAAGAAAGACAGCTTCACCACTGTGCACTGATAGGTGCTGGGGATGCAGTGGAGACTTATTACCTAGCTTCCCTAAGGAAACAAAGGCTGGGTAATCATGCTGTATGTATGAGTACATATACTCCTTCATTCTCCCCAGCAAACATGCAGATTTCCATCAAATTTGACAAAAAGGCAGAGATCTTAAAGACAGTAAATTCCTAAAAACTTTCACAGAACTGGGAATGCGAATAAAGATGTATTAGCACCCTCCCACTAAAGGAACAGATGGGGACGAGCCACCCGCATCAGCCTCTGAGAAGCCAACATTGGCACAAAAAGTCAGAGGAATCCAAGCTAAATTCATCCCACCACCAATGGAGCTGGCAGATCTTTAACATGCCAGTGAGGTGGAATAACACCGGCAAAATAATTCCCTGACTGCCTATGGTACTGGATTTCTGTGGTGATTCACCGGAGAGATTTTATAGCTAGAGTTGCAAGAATAGGATGAATCCACTGTACCTGCCATGAAGCAGAGAGAAAACACATGCTTTACACTGTAAAGAAAAGTTCAGAAGAGAAATATGTCAGCTGGATCTTACAAAACTGTGGGAGTGAGACAAGCACAACTCAGTGAAACACAGCTCCCTGCCTCCTTGAACTTCATGTGGAAATCCAATACAATCATCTCAGTACAAACTATAAAATGCAACATGGGAATTACATAAGCAGCCCTTATGGACCAATTCAAATGTCCACAGTATGAGTTTCTGCCTCTGAGCTTCACAGGAGGAAGCTCTTGCAGAAAACAAAAAGGAGGACATAGGCAGAATACCCATTCTTCTGGGACTCACACCTTTGTGCAGTGACAACAGCTTACAAGTAGGCCACCACATGTAATAGCTACCAATGGGCCTCTTCCCTGTCAATGTCTTTATTAATTTTTTTCCCCAGTCTTTCTTTTTGACACATATTTGCTCACTTCTATAAAACCACTCTAGATGTTTTGCCAATTTTCAAAAATGCCTTTGAAACAACAACACGTTGATGCTATAACATCTTGCTCTACAAGAGCAAACTGCTGTACAAGGTATGAAAAAAGAACAATCTTTCACACTATTTATCAAAATGTGTTAAATTGCTAAAACAATGAGATGAGCAGTGTTTTGTCATGGACTAGTTTTTGAATGGATGTTTCCTTTTGCATGTTTATGAATGCATATGCTCCCTTAAACTATCATAAAATTTTACAGCACATCTCTGCTTCATCCCAAATTACAAAATCCCATCAATTAATCTCTTTCTTTCATCTTCTTTTTTTTTGCATGAACCCTCTTGCAAACAAATTGTGGAGAGGCAGACTTGGTCATATAACCAATATCAAAGTCAGGGACAATAGCAGCTAGGTGGATTTTTATTTAAGAAAAGACAAAGATCATGCAGGCTGAATGGGGAGGCATCACTGAAGTGTAGTTTGGGAGTTAACCCACTGTAACATACAAGACTAGACATGGAGTGTGGCAGCACTGAATGCAACCCTGCAGTTAGAGCATGGTATGCCAACGTAAGCAACATCATATGACAGACAAATGATATGCTATTCATGGATTGCAGTGTGGATGAACATAAAAAGCAGATCTTTTTTTTTTTTTAATGTCACTAAACTTTTTGTTAAGCAGAATCTCACAGAAGTACTATTTCTTAACACATTAGCAAAATTGCTCTAGAAAATGCACACATAGAAAGTGAATTTACACTTCTAGCAGAACTACCCTTCCAACAAAGGCAAAGCCAGGTTCTCTTGGGAGCCTGTTTGGCCTTTGCAAAACAGCAAATGTTAGGGGTTTTCTTCTCTTTCTAAAATAAACCACAGTAATGCACAAAGAAGGTGGCAGATGGTTTCTTCCTAATCTGCACATGAAATATCTTTCAATTACAGAATTTGTTGCTTAATGTCTCGAAGTCCGTTTTAATTATACATACTAACACAGGGGCAGTACAGAAAATGGCTGGATCTGGTTGTGAAGCTGAACAGTCTTCAGTGTGGAATTTAATTGTTCTTCCTCATAAAGTAGGTGAAAAGCTCAGACAAAGAAATTTTGCCAGATGGCAGTTGATAACACAACATGTTGGGCTGCTTTTTCTGCTGCAAACTGCCAGGGGAAAAGCAGTCCACAAAATCTCCCATGGGTTTGAGGATTTGAGATTTTTTTAAGCATGGGTTAGAATTTATGCTTGCCTTTGAGGTGACAACAAGGTATACCAAGTACCTTGTGAGACTTCACAATAAGCTATAGGCAGTATTTGAATGCTATATAGGCCCTGTCCTGATCTTCTGTGTTGAATACTCAGCTTCTTACTATCAGTCACTGAACTGCAAGAAAATATGTTTTCAGTATTCACATTAAGGAATCAGATTAATTACACACTCACGCCCTTGTGAAGCTGCAACCTGCAACAGAGAAACCAACTATTTTATGATGCTGAAAGAAAGAAAAATGCCATGGCAACTTTTCTGTGCTACTTAATCACATTTACTGGAATTTTATTAGGTGCTTTTGAAGTAAAAATGGCAGGAAATAATCTATAAAAAAGAATGTACTTTTAAATACAAAGGTCTTGAATTTGAGTATAAAAAGGAAACCCAATCTTTAGTTTAGTGGAACCAGTATGATTAAAAATAATTACATTTGTAAAGTGAACATTTGGAGAAAAAAAAATGATTAACATGCTCAGCAATAACACCATCTAATTTGTATAATGAGCGTTTTCATTTAAAGCCATGTTTCCATTCAAAATATGAGGAGATTAAAAAGAAATAACTCAGAGTTGTTAGCATCATCTACCCATATTTACATCAGCATCCTGCTTCTGAGTATGACATGGTTTTATGGCTCTGCTTGCTATTCAGTCTTTACAAAAAACCAAAAGCGACAACTTCTAATTAAATTTTTTAATTTATAAACTCACATACATGCCATGAAACATTAATAGTGGCAAATCAAAAGAAATACTAGATATTGAAATACTGATTGCTCGCCATGTCAGCAAAACCACAGAAGTTAGTAATCTATATGGATATAAATTAATATTCATTAGAGTTCTATTAACTTTCCTTGATAACAACCTTGGAAAATACTATTTTGCCTTTCCATGTATGGTTATAACTTTAGACTGTCAGTGTATTTTTTGCTCCATCCCAGACTGCTACCTCTCTTTTTTTTAACAAAGGGCTTGGTCATTATATTGATTGTAATTAGTGGGTGGTACTGGATCATGAACCAAACACTGTAGCTCTTTGAGTTATCCTCCTCACAGGTTTCAAAATGAGAAGTCATTTAATCTAACGAGACAGAGATGTTATTGCTTAGAACATGGCTCAAAAAACAGTGGTGTGTGAGACCTGCTGTCTCAGAGTCCACCCTGCTCCCGTGGCATGGCAGGAGCATCTCTCCCCCACCAGGACTCCACTCCTTGGGTATTTACAAGGAGATCAGTGTGGCCTGGCCAGTGGCTGGGCTAGCAAACCAAGTCCTGCTGCAGAAGACACTGTCCAGTGCCACCCCAAAAAATGTGTTGCTACAATCTGCGGAATGTCTGTGTGCCCCTGCCATGTGACAGATGGCATGCCTACCTCATGTGCCTGCACCCAAGTCCCATAATCTCAGTTGTCTGTATCTCACACCAAAGGCAAGTCCTGACTCTGCCTCAAAGATGGATAGCAAACCTGCTCTTAGAGAAGGCATTTCACTGTCTTTGGTCTTCTTTCAAATTAGCAGCTTTCCGCTAACTTTATAAGTGACCTGAGAACATTACACTGCGAGGCACCTGCACTGAGATGGCATTTGAAGGTTCACAGCACCTAGAAAGCCCTAAGGACCCCACAGGTGGCTAGGATAGACATCACCCAGCACAGACTCTGCAGAGTGTCTCAGAGCCTCCTTGCTTTCCTGCCAAAATCCGAGGTGTGCTGCATGTGGCACATCATTAGTCTCAGAAATGCAGCACCTGAGAGCTTATTCATGCTTTACAGCCATTCTGTACCTACACCTCATCCTTCCTGCTGGAAATAGACTAAGAAATGTCTGAAGGAGTTTTCCAGTAAAGCAGTCACTCAACTCACTGACTTTTGCCCTCATGAAGTCTTAATGCTGTATTAGTTCCCAAAAGCTGCTTAAGTGAATAATTAACAACATCCATTACAAACTCTGAATTTACCCAGAGTCTGGTGCGCAGGGAGGGAGGATGATCCAGAGAACAGGCACAGGTCAGCTCTCACTCTAACTTTCACATTCCTTCCTGTTCCCTATGCTGTGTGTCTCAAATCTAGTTCATTGCATTTCAGGTCAAATTCAAGAGAAGTTCCACAGAAAAACTGGACTTCATTTATATTACTTCTCTTATCACAGAATCACAGAATCACAGAATATCAGGGATTGGAAGGGACCTTGAAAGATTATCTAGTCCAATCCCCCTGCCAGAGCAGGAACACCTAGATCAGATCACTACTGATGCAGTAGTTAGTTAGAATAACTTAATTCCCATACACTCCCTATAGGTTTTTCAAGCAAAATATGTTTTGCATTTGCTGGCAAAATGAATGGGGAGGAAAAGAAACCAGTTCAGATTGAAATACAAATTACTGTAAAGCACCAAAAATGAGAGTTCTGTTCTCAGTTCTCATTTTCAAGGAGACTTCAACAGGAATTTAAAAAAAAAGGAAAGGTAATTACCACAAACTTTCTCTAAATGTGTCACATTCTGTTTTCTGAATGTTTAATAACGTTTTCAAGCTTCCAGACTTATTAAACACGACAAGGACATTGAATTCCTCCTGCATCTCTAGCCGTGTCTATGCCAGAAAAGTTTAAGTGTTTTTTATGTTGGCTGACTGAACTGGTTATAACCGTCTGTGCTCCCAGCACTGAAAGACTGAATGCATACTAGAGAGTTCAAAAACATAATCTGATAGTTTATGTGTTAGATGCCCAAGGTCAAGGGTGCAAATCCCTTACTCCGAGTAGTGCATCAATGGAAAATTAATGGGGCTGTTAAATGTTAAGAGGAGCTTTAGTAATGTTATTGTGCTCAGTACTGGGGCACAGGGCTGAGATGCTGTGGACGGCAAAGCTGATGATCTAATGTGTCCTCCTGTCCTTAAAATTTATGAAAATGAATAAAACTTGAACTTAAACTCTCATTTTGGTATAAAAGTGCCTTCTCTGGTTTGAATCAAATTGTGTGAAAATATTGCTAAACTTATCTGAAATAAGAAGGCCCCAATTTCAGCTCTGCAATATTTTAACCATATCTTCCTGTGATAAACTTAATAAATTTCTCACGCAAAATTGTTCCTTTAAAGAAAGCCTTTGCTGTTCAGGCTCCCTTCAGCAGGGATCTGCCCCAGCTGTATGAGACTCACTTTAACCAGCTGAGCATTTGGTGCTCCTCACCACAGTCCTGTGAGTTGTCACAGCCTGCTGTCCCTCTGGGCTTGTGCCACACCCTCCCACTTCCCGAGGGTTGATGACAAGTGGTGATCCTTGCTACAAGGACATTATCTCTGGCAGAGGTGGGAGCATCTCCAGCCACAACGAGCCTGTGAGACCCTGAAGAGTGGAGCGGGCAGATCCACTTCTAATGGTAAAGCAGACGGTGCAAGCACCCTCTTCTTGCTGCCAGCCCCGACTCCTCCACCCAGAAGGCATTGCTCTTACTTCGAACTGTTTCTATGACCCCTTTTATAGAATAACCCCACAAGGAGCTCTCCTGCTCCCTCTAAAGGGCAGCAATCTGCCACAGCCGAGGTGGAAGAATCTCTTCCACTAGATCTGATCTTGGAGAGACCATAACCTTTGCATACACTGCAAGATAAACAGGGATGCTTATTGCTGCAGTACCCACTAAAATTCTTGCTCTTTTTCTTCCCACTATTCTTTCACAAGAAGAGAAGAAAAAACCCAACCTCCACAGACCTTAGCTTCTGCTGCTGTTTTGCAAGTATAGTTCCCTTTAAGAAAAAAAGGTCAGCCGGGATAGGAAAGTAGACTGTCATTTCTAAGGTAAGACAAGGAAGAATCTGTCATGGTCATTATTCAACTAATCAGGGATAACGTCAATGACCTCATTCTGTCAGAAAATGTGTACAACAATGACCTCTTCCTTTATCAGAAGCAATGGGATACGACAGAACAGCCATTATTTCTGTGTAGATAAGAAAGCTTCCCTCCAGCTCGCCTCTGAAGAGTGATGCATGCCCGTAGCTGTTTCTAATGTCTTCCATTTCTCATGTCTGGCATATTTTGATTCTGATATTAATATTTTATTTGAATATCCTTGTAATAATTTACAGACATACCTCACTAATGAAGTGTTGATGGTTGGATATGATATTAATTTGGAGAGTGCTGGCAGCCCCGTTTACTTAGGAAAGGACAGATGGCGAGTGTGGCCTTGCTGCAGTTTGGCTGGGAAACCTGCACACACGGTAATTGAACCACCCTGTTGGACAAACTCCTCAGATAATTGGTAGTGGCTTCAAGCTTTATTATTCTAGTTCATAGTCCATGACCTGCATTTCCAAAGTGATTAATAAATTTTAAGCAATTTTAATAAATTTGCAAGGACCATTGTAATTTCACAGACTTATGCTCTACATAAAGCCAGGCCGAAGATCAATACCAAATAATCTCTGCATTGACCCTGTAATTCCTGACTGAGCATGAGCTGTTGCTTTAGAGAGATGTCACAGGAAGAGATGGATCATTCAGCCCAACTCGAAGTCAGTTGTTTCTTACCTGTTAAGCATTTCCACTTGATTTATGGACTCATTTTGGCCAGCTTCATTTTCCAGCCAATTATTTTCATGATGCCTTTTTTCTAGAGATTTCTAGTATCAAAAATCCACACTGCATGTCCCCTTAACTCTAAAGTCTTTTTGTGGTTCCTAGGTTCCTGTTTGTGAGAAGGTGAATGGAAAAAATGTCATGTGAAACCACTGAAGCCCAGAATTTAGGAAAATGAACCCCAAATTGTTTTTTTTTTTTTTTTTTTGTATCTTTAGTGGACAGGAAAAGAACTAGAAGACTGAGAAACCAGAGGCATATGCAAAGAATCTCTTCACAGTTTTTAAACTGAATTCCTTAATGTCATTCTCATTAAAAAGTTTTTTCCTGCCAAACTGTTTGCATTAATGATGAGTATCTCTTCTGCAACGTATATATGTGCTCCGTTGTCATTGCCACAGACAGCTATTTTATAAAGAGTAAGGGAAAGAAAGAGGGAAAACCTGGAGAGTGAATTCACCAACTGGGCCTCTGTACTCTCTATAAATGACCAAGTGATATTGCAGGACAAATGCTTTCAGCACATGGATCAGTAAAGCATCCCCGTGGGCCTGTTATAATGACTTTATACAAGTAGGTTTTGCAGAACTCACGTTGTGCTGACTACTTCTCTTGCAATGCTCAACTCCTTTCCTGAGACACCATTCTCTGAGATACTCAACACCATCTAGATACTGGGAACTACAATATGATGCATAATCTTGTGCTAAAGAGATAGTTCAAATCAAGCAATGGCACCACACAATCTCACTTGCCCCATACAGCTTGATTGTCTCCACCGCTATTTTTCACTCTACCAATTCTTTTGTTTTCAATTTTTTCTTTCAGCAAAGGCTGGGCAGTTTCTCCCAAACCACAGGAGCAGATAATGTAGACGAATCAGTCCAAACAGGTTCCTGGGGAACCCATCAGATATGTGACTATTTTGTTGCTGACTTCCCATTTACCAATGCTTTTGGGTAACTATCAGTAACCACACTTGCAACTGATTCAGTAACAGAGAGATGTGAGATGAATGAGATGAATGTCAGCATTTTGAAGAAATCTGCAGACATGCTGACATTAGGTATAACCTTGTTAAAGCTCGCTGTTAAGTACACTCATGCTTCTTCCCAATTTTACCAGTTCATTTCAGCCCCAAATCCAAAGCTCTCTAAACTGGAAGAGACAAGGTCACACTGAGCTGGACGTGAGCAAGCAAGGAACAGCTCAGCTCACTGTACTTTGAACCACAACCCTGTTCAAACTAACAGTGTGAAGAGCGGTGTAAGGCACGGTGCTTCACATGCTCATGCCCACTTCCACACCTGCAGCCCTCAGCCACCCAGACACTCACCTCCTTGATGTGCTCCTGCTTTCCCCTACCTCACTTGTCCCTCCAACATCTGTCATCCTAACGCCCAACATCCCAACAAAGGTAACACGCAGGCATTTCCTTTTCTTTCTACTTCTAGGAGACCTTATAAGACAATAAAGGCTCACAAAACACACTTACTGAGCAGTTCAGGACTTGACTGTCCCAAAAAAAGCTTACCCAGGGAAGATAAACTGTCAGTTACTTGTGAAATGAAAGATGCAGGTTCAGTCTTACCTGCTTACATTCTGGTTGTACCTTATATTAAATGTCTACTAGATGAGCTACACAAAATTAAGTACTGCTTGGAAAACCAAATACACACTGGGAAAAACAAAGCCAGTATAGATGCCAAAATCAGTTTCTTTCACACCAATTATAAAGCCCCATGCCAACGTGTAGTAACAACAGGGTGACAATTACTCATGTTTAAACACTGAGCAGAAAATGGGAGGTGAAGTCTAGAGGTGAAAAAAAAAAAAAAAAGAAAGGATGGTGAATACACAGGCTCAGTGTGTTGCTGGCAGAATTTGTTTCAAGTAGTGCATTAGATAGGTAATAGGTGTATTTATGACAGCCACAGTGGTCCCTGTTGACCTAAAAACCTGTGAGTCAATCAAACTGGACAGTGCTTCTTTGGTTGTTGCACCATGGGAGCAACTTCAATGTAGTTTCTGGAAATTCAGCTTGGCTAAGCAAAGTCAGGGAGCACCAGGTTTGGAGAGACACCCGTGAAGACCCTGACCCTGGGGTCAGCTTGTGCTGACTCCACACAATGTGCATTCTCCAGTTCAGCAAAATGAGACTTATCTGGAACTAGCAACAGCAGAGCTATATCCTTCATGGACAGACTTTCAAACTTCAGGGCTGTATCACACTAGCTGAATGACACACTTTTCAAGAGGAAACATACTACCCCTGCAGGGTGCTGCGTGGTAGTATAAGCATACTTATGCTGCTTCAGCAGGCTTTGCAATATGCTGTGTTGAGTACACACATACACGGGGTAGACACAGCCCTTCTCCATGGAAAAGCAAAGGAAAGATGAAGAGCTGGATGGGCCCACAGAAAGATAGCTGGCTGGAGGGTGACAGCACGAGCACACTTGTACAATGTGCATTTGTACATATGTTATTAATTTTACTGATGCATATTAAAATTGAGTACATTTAAAATACCGGCTCTATACCACCACAAAGTATGTGGAGTAAATTCTGAAGAAATGAATTAAAATGCTGTTAATTTTTCCATGGGTTAGATTTTACTTGTTATACAGATTCCCAAGGAGACTCATTTGAGAGAACTAATGGAACATTAATGCCTGCAAAAGATTTTTAAGAGTGGTACTTTAGGAACTATTTGGCTTTGATGAAAGGTTTGACTGCCTGATAACCCCAGAGCCTGCAGTTATAGTACAATATTTATAAATGGAAGAGACATTTACAGCCTCATAAAAGCTTCTGTTTATTGTTATCAAATTGCAGTGTTGCACTGAAACATTAATATGTAGCTTAACCTGTTTCTTGTAGCTCTGTTATGTGAACAGATTAAGTAGCTGAGCAGGCATAATGGGCAGAAAACTACAGGGACAACACATGACAATGAAAGAAGGCAGGCCAAACATTGCTACCAAACCTGTAGCCTGCCTTTGGCTCACAAAATATAAGCTCAAGAGCACAGGCAGGTTGAAATTTCATCACAACATTTGCTGTGAACAAGAAATTGCTTTACACTGACTGGATCCTCTGAGGCTCTAGGACACAGCACAGATGACAAATCTCACTAAAACAGGTCTGATCAGAGTACTGGAGAGTAACTGGGCCAATATGTTCCCATAGACATCTTCTTGCTTAGCCTATCATAGAACAGTAGACTGGTTGAAGTTGGAAGGGACCTTAAAGATGATCAAGTTCCAACCCCCCTGACATGGGCAGGGACACCTCCCACTAGAACAAGTTGCTCAAAGACCCATCCAGCCTGGCCTTGAACACTTCCAGGGATGGGGCTTCCACAACTTCCCTGGGCAACCTGCTTCAGTGTCTCACCATAATCACACTAAAGACTTTCTTCCTAATACCTAATCTAAATCTCCCCTCTTTCAGTCTAAAACTATTACTCCTCATACTATTGCTCCATGCCCTGATAAAGAGTCCCTCCCCATCTCTCCTGTAGGCCCCCTTTAGGGACTGTAGGGCTGCTATAAGGTCTCCCTGGAGCTGTTTTTCTCTAAGCTCAACAACCCCAACTCTCTCACAGCCTGTCTTCACAGGAGAGGTGCTCCAGCCCTCTGATCATCTTCATGGCCCTCGTCTGGACTTGATACAACAGGTCTATGTCCTTCCTGTGCTGAGGACTTCAGAGCTGAACACAATACTTCAGGTGGGGCCTCACCACAGCAGAGGGGTAGAATCATCTCTGTAGACTTGATGTCCACGCTTCTTTTGATGCAGCCCAGGATGAGTTGGCTTTCTGCCCTGCAAGCACACATGATGGGCTTATGTTGAGCCTTTCCTCCACCAACACCCCCAAGTCCTTCTCCTCAGAGCTGTTCTCAGTCCATTCTCCGCCCAGCGTGTATTTGTGCTTGGGATTGCCCTGACCCACGTGTAGGACCTTTTCCTTGTTGAACTTTATGAGATTCGCACAGGCCCAATTCTCAAGTCTCTCTAGGTCCCTCTCACTGTCCGTCCATTTCTCCCTTAGCTCTAGCATTGACCTGTACTGGAACCCTGCTCTGATCCTGTTCCACCTTCCAGTATGTACAACTATAGGGATTGAGTAAACCAGAAAGAAAGTACATCTTATCTGACTAGGTAGACTCATATCGGGATCCTGAAATGGTTAGGGTTTGGTGCAGGAGTTGGGCTACAAGCTGTCCTCAATGTCTTTGAAAATTTCCAATGCACAGGCAGATTTTGGTTGGGAACCCAGTGCCCTGGAAATGCAGCAGCCAACACAGCAGGGCAATGGAATCACAGAATCATCATGGTTGGAAGGGACCTCTGAGATCACCAAATCCAACCATAAACACACACAAACAACCCCTACAACCTCGGCCAGTAGAGCATCTACACGTTTCTTAAATACCTCCAGGGATGGTGACTCAACCACCTCCCTGAGCAGGCTGTTGCAGTGCCTGACCACTCTTTCAGTAAAGTAATTCTGAAGAATGATATGGCTGTAAAGATTTTTTTTTTACCCTATTCCACCTGATTAAATAGCACATATAGCACATTTGACATAGCCTCTGATGCTCCATACAACTGCTGATGAATCGGAAATAACATGATAGTTTTTCTCTCTGATGGATGTATACCCATGGCAGCCTCTGAAGAGATATACTTCAATTTAAAACATTATGAGTTTATAAAGGAATGCAGAACTGACATTGATGCTTTTATTGTCAAATCAGCTCAGCATATAACCTCCCTCCTTCAAGGAAAGTCTTGAGCAAACAGACTTTGCAATGTGATGTGATGGTTAATGAGCATAGTCTTTGTCTGGCTAAAATAGGCAGAAAAACACTACAGTGGCTGCTCCTTCCTTTGATATCCCCAGGTTGGCTCAAGGAATTTGTAGTCTTTTGCCCTGCTTGTGGCCCAAGCTCCTACTATGAGCTACATCTTCCCTAAAGCACTAGGGCTATGTTGGTGACAGGCTGTGCTGTACAGCTTGGTTATATATATTTTAGCATAGTGCCTCTTTGGAAATACCAGTACTTCAGGAAACTCTGCCCAGATGAGACGGAAAGGAATGAAAGTACAGATTACAAGAAAAATGCACACCTTAACCTCTTACTGAATTAGCTTGGAATGAACCCATATAGACCCCTACAATTTTAAATATTGAAAGTGACCCGAAAGGGACTTTTCAGCTTATCCACTGGAAATAAAATGCCTTAAACAATCTATCAGCAATCATATTTTCTGTTGAAATATCTGTTTCAACAGATATCAATTTCCAGGCCACCTCTATGAATTCCTAATGAATTGCTAAGAAGCCAATCTTCCTAAATCCCATAACTATTTTGGAAAGCCTCATTTTGTGGGGTTTTTTTCTAACCACTGAGAATAAATATCTGGTGTTCTATATTACAAGCACCTTTCTTGCTACAACTGGTTAGGCAAAGCATCAGTGAGACACTATCAAGGTTTTCAAAGTCTTTTCAGAATATACATCTTAGGGCCTTTAATATAGCTAGTGCAGATGCCATGGGAGGGCTTTATGTTCCCTGTTCAGCACTATGGACTACAAGAAGGAGCGAGTCCTTTGGACACGCTGCAGAAGTGTTCCTTGTGGGTATATATGTAAAGAGCTGAGCAAGGTAATTGTAGAAAATTGTATGCCTCAAACTTTTCCACAGGCTAGTGGCAAGAAAATAATGATCTGGGGGAACAATTAAAAAAAAAAAAAAGTGAACTCAATTGAAATATTTTTCTTTATGGAAGGATGGAGATTCTAGAATATGAACACCATGAATACACATGAATATATAAAGGTAACTGCTGAGCTGCCTATTCCAATGTGGGTTAAACCTAGCTAAAACAGAAGGGATTAATCACTGGTCTTCATTTACAGTAGAGAAGGCAGCAGTCCTCAAGTCATGTCCATGCACAAACACAACTGGACCCGGACTGGAATTTATAGTTCTTCCACTGCTGCACACCACTGGGTCCCATTTTGGATATGGATGATCAGAACAAGTTCTCATATTTGTAGGACAACAGGAAATGAGGTCAGAAGAAACTTCCAGCAACTGTCTATCCACTTTCCTTCCCACCCATCTTACAATCCTCCTTAACTATAAAACATTTATGTTTCATCCTTAACTTCATATTTAAGGCTTAATGTCTTTTCTTCCCTTCCTTAGGAATCTAAAGACTTAATAAGAGCCATTCAAAAAAAAAAAAAAAGTCTTTTGGCAATGGTAATGCAGACACATAAATCTTAACTGCATTTTCAATTCAAGTACTGCATCCTTTTAGACTTGCTCCCTGCTGAAACCAGCATGATAGCTGCAAATTTAAAATTGGTTCTTAATTTGAAGACCTTTGAGTTTTGATACTCTAGACTTGCATTTTCAAACTTCATGACATTTATACCAAGGTTATTTGAATTTATTTTTCATTATCAGTAAAAGAGCCGTCAATATATTATGTCATGATTAATTTTAACACAAGTCCCCGAAACAAAAGAACAGCAAGGAGAATGCTTTTAACTCCAAAGTTTCAGCACTAAGCAGCTTTTTGTAATGGAAACATCTTACCTTTTCTATAGCTTACTTGAGAATTTTAGGAAGATGGACAGGAAGCTCTTAATGTCCTTGTCTATTTAAAAACTTCTGTGATCATCTCAAACCCCAAAGGGTAGGTTCTGATCAGTTTGTTTCCTAGTTGTAAAAGTGTTATAAAGCAAAGGTTTTACTAATGTCACACTGTCACCCCATTTCAATGCTGATATGACACTTTGTAATGAAGACCAAACACATAAAACTTTAGTTCTAGCTATAAGTACAGTTTCCATGTAGTATAGACCACGATCTAAATGTGTGCACAGAGCCCAGAGATGCCTGCTTCCCATTCTAACTATTATTTTGATGCTAGATCACTTGCATGTATCAAACTATGTAGACATTTTTGCTAGATGTATTGACTCTAATTGCACTCTGCATTTCCTGTCCCTTGGCAGCTCCGGGCATGCGTTCCCTGCTGGAAAACAGATGTGTCCCCAACACAGATAGACATTTCTTGTAGAACACAAAACATCCCTCCTCTGGTGCTCCTGATCTATGAAACTGTATTCCTCAGTGCTTGCCTTCTCCTGGGAACAGAGCAATGAGATCACTGGCTTAGACTGGGTGACAGCAGCAGGTACACAAAGATGTCACACCTGGCAGGTAGCACCATCGCTGTGCTCATTTCAGAGCAGCAATTGTTACTGCAAGCCTTGTGTTACATCAGCTTGCCCCAGCAAGCAGTACACACAGCACAGGAGAAAGCTTTGCTAAGAACACAGTGAGCTGAACCATGCCTGGGCCTTGGAGACAAAGAACAGAGACAACAATATGATGGGACTGTAATAGGCCCCACCCCACAAATTCCTCTAGTAGAGGCTGGCAAACAATTACTGCAATTTACAGCTGCCAGACGCAAACATAATTAATGTGCAATTGCAGCCAGATGACAATCTGAAGGGAGAATGAGAACTTAGCTCACTTACCCATAGTAAAAAGAACTTTATTTTTAGGGATCACTGCTAATGGCAGACAGTTTCTTGGGGGCCATCCGGACTTAAGCAGATGTGGAAGCAGATGGCAGGACAATAATGCTTTTTTGGATGATTGACTAATACGTTTTGCCAAATGCCAATGGCAATAAAGATATTTTGCCCATCTTAGGTCAAGTGACAAGTAATTTTTATCCCAAGAGGTGACAGGATTTGAATTTTACTTTATGTGTTTGTAAGCACCAAGAAATGCCCATGAACTGTACTCAACTATGCTTTTGCCTTCGTTCCCTCCATCTAAGAAATAGTAGTTCTTCATACATTTTGAAAAGGTAATACAAATATTTAATCAGTTTTGTCATGTCTCGACTCTGTTGAAAGCAAGATGACATATATACCAAAGCAAGGGAGTAAAATCTGTCCAGCAGAAGGGAAAATTTATGGTTGCAATTTTGCAGAGGGGTCCCTATGATGCAGTAAACTGCAAGAATGAAGCATGAAGAGTTTATTAAAGCCATAAGAATCCTGAGATGAGATTACAGCCTTTATACTCTGCCATGCTTCAGATTTGATAACACATCTCCCACCCAGCCCCTCTCCCTGCCAGCTCTCCTGAAAAGGCAGAAAGAGGAAAAAATCCCCAGCAGATTGATTTTGATTTCACATGTAGCATTCTCATTAATTTTCAAGGCATCAGCTCACACAGATCAAAGTGGCAGAAGACGCTGACATCAGCTTTCATATCTGAGAGCTTATCACTCCCTGACGATAAAATTGTAGGATTATCAAGGAGTGCATCTGCAAGTCTATAGCTACTGTAAAATGCATTGTGACATATAAATGCACAATGTGACACCATTACTGTATCATCTTTACTGGAACACTTAGCAAAACATTTTCAGTGTCACCAAATGACAGTCATGCCTTTGATTTTATTTCTCAGTTTTGTAGCCTTGGAAACTTGAATTTGGGGATTTTTATTTTTTTTTTTTTACTTTGTCCTGGATGCCCCCAGCTCTGACCATCTGAAATGGAAAATGTGTCTTGCAGGATCTAGACCAGCACAGCCAAGAAATTTTTCACCTTTGTCAGGCCAGCTGATGGAGTGTCTCTGTGACAGCAAATGATCCCTTAAAACCGCCATTAGAAATGTTTATCTTACCATTCCAGGGTTGTTTTTTTTTACACTTGGTCTGCTCCTATGCATAGCCTCAGGAGTAAGAGACATATCTTTCCCTGGACTTCACACAAGTTATGTCCGCTTGTTTGCTTGTTTTGTTAGCAGGGGAGACAAGTCAAAGAAAACACTATAGCTTTCTTTAGTCTTCCTCTTTAATGCAGAGGACTGATAGATTCATAATAGCTCTTAGGACATTAAATAAATGGGAAAACAACTTCCCAATAACCATGATTCCTAACATCCCTGGTACTTGGTTTTTGACAGCAGAGAGAGGGTTTGCAAATTCTCTGTTATGCAGGGATAATGGTTACATTCACAGCCTCTCTTCCTCCCTCTTCTGTGTCCTACCATTCAGCAATGCAGGCTTGGTGATGAGTTCACAACAGGAATACAAGGGAAGGGCTATCTAATGAAGCTTGGCTATTTAGCTAGACATTTCACTAAAACTCTGGTTGGTTGTACTGCTCTGAGTAATTTTTAGAGAAAACAAACCTACAGCATTTCTCCCCATTCCAGGAATCAAACAGGAGGGCAGATTCATCCCTTCTTGACAATTGTGGTACCATAAAAATGTACCTTACTCAAAGTCCAAATGTGTTTATGGATTACAAAGATTGTAAAAGTACGGGTACTAATTACACTTGTAGCACACCTCATGTAGGTTTGCTTCTCACCAACCACTGGGGTGGGTGGGGAGGGGGAATGCTATGTTGTTGTTTACCACAAATCCAAACCAATCAAGGTATCTTTGGTCAGAAATACTGCATGAAGATTAAACTTCTAAATGCAAAACTAACATCAAGCTGTTTTGAAGCTGTTAATACATAACCCTCACCCTCAAAAAGTTGTGCATGAGCAGTTCCAACGATCTTTATGTTACGGCTCTAACCTTGGTCATGCCAGTCCTTACAGCCTATCAACTCGAACTTGCACATCTGTTTTAGTGCACTTAGTGTACATCTGCCTACTACAGCTGATTCTGCACAGCTCCATCATGTAAAGCACTCCATCTACACTCTGTCTCAGTGTATTTCTGATTATCTTTGATCTGAGACAGTGCAAAAGAGTTACTAGTATTGCTCAGGATGTAGATCAACTGCCTCATCATGACAAACTAAAGGCATTTGATTAGGTTTATCCAAGACAAAGGTGTGATTCGCAAAGGCAAGAGGTTTGTAGTAGAAGGAAAGTCAGGCACTGGGAAAACATCACCTACATATGCCACTCCAAACAATACGGTGTAGGATAAATTACAGGCCAAAAGCAATAAAATCACAATAGTTCATCCTGATATTAAAATGACCTATTAGTTTGTTGGCAAGTCTTATCAAGCTCACTGTACAGAAGCTACTTGTGTTTCTGATCATAGTGTGTCTGTGAAGGCTTCAAGCTGATTGTAGGCTGCAGAACACACTCACAGAGTGCAAACATCCAAAAAATGCACGCATCCAGATGCTTGGGGTGTTAGCCCAGACTGAAGGCCATTGCTGTTGTCTGTGCTGCTTAAACTTGCTTTGAACTAGCCCATTCACCATATCTACCTCACTTATCCAAAGACATTGCTTAGATGATTCCTTAGACCTTTCCATGGAAAGCCCTAAGCCCTTTCCAAGGAAAGGGACTAACCTTAGCAATAAGAAATAAACAGAAAGCACAGTTGGCTGATTAATGGGAACAGCACTTTGATTTTTTGATTAAAAATAAAAATATATCACCCAGAAGGGGAAAAAAAGCACCACCAATCAAACAAAAAACTCCCAACAAACAACAAAACCCAAACCTTTTCTTTAAAAAGAGGATGTTTTAAATCAACACTGAAGGTGTATGAAAGAAACTAAAAAACATTTTATCATAAAATTAATGTTATAGTACAAAAGCCTCAATGGAATTAAACGAAATGGCATGACAATTAAATGCTTTAATTCACTGAGACTAGCAATTCAGCATTGCTTAAATGACGTGAGCAAGCTATTTGCTTCCACGCCCTCTCATTGAAAATGACATCAAAATGTAAATGTGTTCATGAAATATCTGCTTTGCTGAAACTGCACTATTCCTGTAGAAAAATCTTGGTTTGCCACATTTTAATTTGATTCTGTTTCTCTAGACAGAATATGGAGGCTGCTGCAAAATAGAGGCTCCACTACCTTGTTCATGGGTAAGCAAACTGGCTAGTATAGTAAAAGCCCCTATCTAGTTTTCTAGTAGATGGTGAGGTCTTTTGAAAATGGTGTCATTTTGGTTCAAAGTATATTTGCCAAGAAATCTTCAGATCATGTCTGATAATTTTCTATGGGGAATTCAACTAAAGAATTTTGAGAGCTACAGAATATCTGGTGGAACCAGGTGCAACCCGGATATGTTGACGGGAATTTAGTAGCAGCAATCCTAGTAAATATCACTAAAAATCCATATCAGGCTGTGACTTTTCCAAATTCAAAATACATGATTAAGCATAGCACAGTTTACCATAATGCTCTTTTACAAACTTCTGCTTCCTTTTCCAACTTGTCAGTTCAGGTGAGGCTTCTTATAGCTGTCCAGTGACACTCCATTGATAAATCCAAGTATCTCACTGAAATTTTCACACTCCTTTTATCTGCAGAGCTCCTGGCCATTTTGGCACACAAAATGAGAGTGTCCTCTCACTTGGCAAAAGTATTTCTTTGTCAGCTAGGGTAGGTGAGGATCTGCTAAGCTGAATGAAAAGAAAAGCTGCCACTGAAGGCATCACTTGGAATTTTACAACCTAGATCATCCCAAGCCTCTTCTACCCATCAAAAGGTTATTATTTAACCTGCAAACTGCTGTGCAATCAAAAGGTCAAGCTCTTAAAGAAGTACAAACTGTAATGCTATCAGTAGTGAACACGTTGAGTTATTGCCCGTATTAGGTCACATATTAATATTTATAGCCAAGAAACTGAGTGAAATGCAGCAGATGGCAAACAGCATGACTCAATTTACAGAATAAAAATAATAATAATAAAAAAATAGAGGCAGATTAAACTTGCCACCACATGTTTGCATAAGATGACTCAAGAGCTCAGGATGCTGTGAGCTTGACTCAGCAGTTTTGGCAGCTACCCCTTCTGAGGTGTAAGCTCTTAGCCAACATGCAGCCCCAACCTGAATGGCAGAAAGGGGCTTACACATCTACAGGCATGTTTCATGGCAAAGGTACAGAAGAGAGAGAATGCTACAGTTCACTGCGCTACCATCGACTGACTTCAGGAGAGCGATGCGCAGTCAAGACAGCAAACAAACATCATTACCAATACTGATCACTATTTTCAGATATTTTTGTCCGCTGAATCTTCACTCACAAAAGTGGTGCCTTTTAAAAGACACTAATAATATTTGAATTTTCATTTCTTGTAAGGAGTTTGCTGCTATGTTAGGAGTAGAAAAGGTTCATTCTGACAGTCATGAAAGTGACTGCAAACTACAAATTTCAAACTCCATGTTGCACCTTTTGTGCCTTATGGGTAACTCATTCCTATTCCCGCTGTCAGCCTTTTGTGTTGCGTTTATTTTTACAAGACATTTCAGGTTAAAAATTGGATAATGACTAAAGAACCTTCCTATTTTTTACTGTCTGTGAGAATTTTCAATGTAAGATATTTGTGACTTTAATTACTATTGATAGGAGTTGTTATGCATATACAGCTCTGATGCAGGATGGAATTTCTTGTAGAGAGCAAGGCAGGAGATGATGGTACACCTCCAGAGCCAGCTGTCAGTGCACATAAGAGCTGCCTGTACAAAATCTCAGAAATTCCTTATCCAGCCAAATGCACTATATGTCTTATACAAACCTACAAGCATATACATTAGGCCTGCAGTATTTCACACAGCAAATGTATATGTGCATTCATTCACTCCAGTCTGATATTCAATCCTTGAGCATTCAGTCACAATCTTGATTTTTCCAAGTAATTCACATGTAAGCTACTGCCTCCCCAAGAAGAAGATGTCAACCACAAATGATACAACTGCTACCACAACAGTAACTTCTGCTTCTTTTACACTGAGAAAAATCCTGAGCAGAAACTGAGAGCAATGAGGAATTTAAATATTGATGCAACACAAGACAGCAAACAAAACAGTCACACAATAAAGCAGCTAGAGAATTCACATGTACTTGCAATTCCTTCTCAGGCAAATTCAACAGCTGTTTTTATGGCATGAATTAGGAATGACCTGATGTGCCAGAGTAACAGGGTCTCTCTGTTCCAAGGAATATTTAATGATGCATTCAAGGTGAAACAGCTGTAATTAGAGAATGAGGGAAAAAGCAACTCAGTTTAAAAGTTGGTAGGTCAAGTGTTCAGCTGGGGGTGCAATGAACACAGGCTGACTCATAGCTGGGACACAGGTGATGTTTCCTAGATCCCTTGAATGTCTGACCGTGAAGAGTGCAGAAGTTCTAGAGTTAGATGTCAGTGTAGATATGAATACATGCAAACATGCACATATTCATGTTCTTTCATTTCTTATTTTCCCTTTTTTATTCCAGCATGCAATAAATGCACACTCTTTATTTCCTCTCCCCAGCACCATTCTACATCAATGGTGTCATCCCATCCATTATGCTGCAAGTTACCACCTGCGTAGCTTCTCTCAGTTAGTGATCAGGTTTATCAAGCACTTATAGCACTTATGACATGGCAAGCATATGAACTTGGGTTTTGTTCACTGAGCCAAGCAGTCACCTGTGCTGCAGCTCACATCTACCACATTCCTGCAGCAGCTACCCAGTTAAGCACAACAGCCCAGACAACCACTATTCAATAGCATCTCATGGAAATTATAGCTGTGCAAAGAACATCCAAAAGAGTTTGAAAGAAATGACGTTCAAATACCAGAAATACTAATACAGTTTTGTTCTTATTTTAATTAAATATGTTCAAGTTTACAATTCAAATACAAAGATTCAAGACTTCCATGTTTGAAAGAGGGTAGCTTTACATTGGATATAAAGAAGACATTTCTTATGGTGAGATTGGAGAGACATTGGAACAGGTTGCTCAGAGGAATTTGGGTGCCCCATCATTGGAAGTGTTCAAAGAAGTTGGGCAACTAGATATAGTGAAAGGTGTCCCTACCCATGCAGGGTGAGGTTGGATTCTGAAGGTTCCTTCCAACCCAAACCCTTCAATAATTATATGATTCCTACCAAAGGCAGGAATACATACAGGGAAGCAAATGTTTTGTTTGTCAATTTGTCAATGAAAACACTAAAATATAACAGAAAAATAAATCAGTGAAAATGGAAATTATTTTGAGAGCTAAATTTCTTAACCACCTCTCATGAAAATGGTAAAATCTATCCCAATCCAATGGTAATGAGCATCACTCTTAGCCGGAAGAATTTAAACCTTGAAGTTAATAGATTTGCTTACAGGATTAACTAGCACTACGATCACAGTTTTTGAAAAAATCTCAGAAAGGAATCATGCCTAAAAAGAAGACATCTACTGTAATCATTTTCTGTCTGTAATGAGTATGTAATCATCTCAGGGAGAAAAAAAAATCACTTTCTCTTTAAAACCTCATGCAAAAGACCTGCAGTAGATGTGAAATATGCAATTTGGGTAACCGTTCAGCTATCGCAGAAAACATGGCTCAGCTGAAGGCACTGAAATCACATCCTATGAAAGCAAATAGACTCAGAATACTGCAGCCTGCTTCATCCATTGTAGGCTGCCACAAAAAAACCCCATGATATTATATACCAAAGCCAAGTCATAAGGATGCTGTGGCACATGTTAATTAAACATCTCTTGTACGAGTCCTCTTTTTCACTCCTATACACAAAATGTCATGCCCAGAACACACAAATGGTTGCCAGGAAGACCTTCTCCTGTTGGTGTTCCTGTGTGGATTTGTTATTGGAGCTTCCCTCCCATGTGCTGGACAGCAAGTAATAGTTTCCTGTCCTACACAATCACTGGACTGATACATGACTCAAATATTTCAGAGACATAGAATCATTTCAGTAAATAAAGCCATATAGAAAAGTAGAATAAGGTGTCTGGGATACTGAAAGTGCCTGGAACTTATTACAAATATTAATAAATACAAATACTGTCTCTCATGGTTAGCAAGCCTGATAGCCCACTGCTCATTTTCTTGTTTCCAAAAAAATATTGAGAAAAGTTTTAGTTATTATAATCATTGATCCTTAGTATTTCCCATCAGATATTTGCTGCTGCCTGTCCATGTGGTTGATCATCTAAACCAATGGGCATTGCTACTGACAGACTGTGTGACAATCACACTTTAAATAGGAAACAACAAAGACGACACTTTACAAGGTGCTGTTGGGAGCTGCTTTTTGATATACTGAAGAGAAACCTTGGTTCTATACTTACTTTTGTTGCTTAACTGTCCTGCAATAAGGATCATAGAATCCTTGTTCATTTTTTTTCATAGCTTATGCCCTTCAGGACGCAGTCTGTTTCTTCACGAGTATCTGCCGTAACACTTTGAGGAGTAGATCTCCCAGGTTTAAGGAAAGCCAGTAAGGAGCAAGTGGACACTGAAGATGCAAGTAATTCAATCCATGCTAAAAGGTGTTGTACTTTCAAGATCTGCAAACAATTCCAAATCTTTCATGAAGAGACTTCAATACTTATGACTAGTAATGTGTCCTCTGCAAATTCAGATGTTCATTCAAAAAATATATTTCCATATCTACTTGATAGTATTTATAAAGAAAGCATCAAATTATCCACAGATTTGCTTTAAGTGTTGCAGATGACCTGCCATTGTAGTTCTGTGTGCTGTGTAATCATGGACTCATGAGGCCTTTTAGCCCTCCATACAATCACTGGTATTTGAAACATTTTTTTTCATTGCAAGACAGAACTGGTTTGCTAAGTCTGACAGCTTTTTTCCTTTTCCTGCACAGGAGAATGTGGTTTCAGAATCAGTTGATTCTTGGTGTGTGTGTGTGTGGAATAAATAATTAGTTTAATAAACAAAGAATAGTCCTTCAGAAATATGTTTTCTGTTCAGTGTGATCCATTAACAAGAACCTTATACTGCAGGTGATGCCATCCTTACTTTTGTGCCAGTAGGTACCAGATGATCATAATCCTATGCCTAGATATATTACCCCTGAAGTCTGCACTAAAGAAGGTCTAAAAGAAATATTTTATTTGGTTTTGAAATATTGAATCTAGGAATAAATAATAGATCTACATCATCATGCACATTCTTCATTTGTCTCCCTTATTTTCCTCATGCATTTTAACCCAGTTAATGCTCCTCCTTCACTGACACACTGGAAGGATCAGAGGGAAAGGAGAGTCAGTCTTGCTGCTCCTGCAATACACAGTCAAACCTGTCAACATTTTCTCCATCCATTGGAAACCACTTGCATATCTCCAAGCATTAGCTAGCATCACATCAAAAGAGGCAGATAGGCAGTCCCAGATTTGTAAGGTTTATGCTTCATCAGGAAAAGAAAGTTAAATTCTGGGAGAATGGGACCACTTCTACCCAGACACAAGAAAAGGAAAAGGCTCTCCTCTACACTTGCACAGAAGTCCTTAATGGAGCCAAAATCTGAACTACTGTGGTATTTTCAGGATACCATATCCGTGCCGTTAACAAACATGCAGCATTTCCTATCCAAGAATAAAGAGGCTCCTGTTTAGAGGTATAAGATGAAGGTATGCCTTACTCACTGATCCCTCTTTCCTTTCTTATCAGATGAAGTTTTCACTGCAAATCCTGAGCAGGAATGAAGAACAACATGCCTTCAAATGGTCAATGAAGGAAAAAAAAAAAAAGAGCTTTGCCTATTAAGCTTTAGCTAGAAGTATTATTAAAAAAGATTTTATATTGGAACAATAACAATGAAGAAATTTACAGATATCGATTATGTGTCCTAGGCAGGAAAGGAAAGAAAGCAAAGGGAACAAAAATACAATTTTATTTCTGGAAGTAATGGTGATCCATATGATACAAATCAAAAGAAAAGAACTTGACATGTACTTCAAAGAGTGATGAACAGATTAATCTATTAATTCTATCATGCTATTTTCTGTCTTCCTGCATTTTCTTTTTCACTAGTTCTCATTTTGAAAAATTATTTTCTATTCAACTGAAGAATTATCTCATTGCAATTTGAGTGGTTGCTCATATCTAAGACATGAGATGCCACATGACAAACAGACCATAGAAAACACTGAAGTATTTCTGCAGTCCGTGCATTCTCTGAATGGCCAAAGTCCACAAGAGGTCAGTATGTATAAACTCTGCAGCAACCTGACATGCATGGCTATCAGCATTTCAAATTTGCACTAGGATACCTCATTGACAACATATACAGCCTGATTTGCAAAAACTTTGGGACACACAAGTTGGATTGGATGAGGGTTCTGGGAAATTTAGACTTTTGAAGAGGCTCCTCGGGGAGCTGGGCTTGACTGTGTTAACGATATGTCTTCAGTTATATGGCACATTTCTCCTGTCTCTCTGGCTGTTGATAGGAGATGAACTCTTTCAAGAATCAGGCCACAATAATCCCAAAGAGTAAAATTTTGAAATATTTTGTAGACACAACAGGGAAGGAAAAAAAAGTAATATTTAAGGTAGAAACTCCCATTATGCTATTCCAAACCATGGCATTGGTTTGCCATAAACATCACTCAAAGCAACTAGCTCTGTAAGTTCAATTTCCCATCTAATCAAGCACTAGACTCACGTCTTTCTCATTGGTCTGTTGGATAACTCTGTAGCTACCAAGAACTGATTTAGGGTGCAAAACTTGGGTTTAAGCAGACAGCACATGAGACCTAATTATCATTGGAGACACCACAGTTAAATGGAAATCTATACCATTAGAATCTCATTAATATGACACTATTGACCATCTTTCTCTGCCCATGGTAATTCATAGTACCAGCCCCCTGCTTTATTACTCAGTACATTCAGATGACATACTGCAAATAGTGATTGTGTATCTGTATTATAGTTTGTATCACCCAGTCTCACTCCCTCCAAAAAGTTTTCAATCTGTGATGCTCTTATAGCTGTCCATTGTGATATCCACTGATCAGTTGGACACTCAGCATTGAAATTTGTTCCTCATGAATGGGCTGGAAATTGCAGCTGGTAAAACTGAAGGCTCCAGGGGAAGGCCCCAGACTCAAACCTTTAACCAGGCTGTATACAGACATAAAATCACATATGTAACTTAAATTGGTGAAAAAAGTATTAAAGGACAGCCATCGCTTTTTTTTTAGGTGAAAAGTGTTAACAAAAACTGCTGGGGATTAAATATCTTCACTCAGAATTGATGTATACAAAATCTTATACTGGAATTTTAATATCAAATTATTTAGTGCCCTCAGCTGCTGGGGATGTGCAGGAATAACAAGACACATTTCAGAGAGCAGTATTTTAAGTAGTGGTGGTGTTGCTTGGGGTTTTTTTTGCTTGGTTTTTTTTTAACCAAAACACAAATCAGTGTTTCTGGAGTGCAGTGTTATTTGGACAAACACTTCAAATTAATAAGCAAAAGTAGGTTAAAATAAAGATATTTGACATATTGAGTACTTATGAGTGAGGGTATTACCTTTGGAGGCAATACCCAGTCCGAGGTTTATTATGTTTCAAAATAAATTGGTTGCTTAATCTATAGTTAGCATCTGCACTTCATGCATTTTTTTTCCTAAGCAAAGATAAAATATCATGTACAACAAACTAATGGCTTAGAAATAACTTTCACATTAATCACCCGAGTATCAAATTGGTGCCAATCCATTTATCTTGACTGTGATACTTTCAGAAGAAGGATAGATAAGTAAAGAGACACAAAATATTGAGGTGCTTAGCTCAAGTAGAACACACTCCAGCCTTGGTGAAAAGGAAAATATGAAAGAGGCCATTAAACACATGCTCACACAAATTTATTCATATATAAAGAACAAGGGGACCATTTTCTGTAACTAAATGTAAGATAATGAAAAGTGGAAATCACCAATTAGAATGTATATATTAGCAATAAGTGCTCTTAAAATTCTGCAATGCTGAATGTGCCAATATTATCAATCTGTTTTACTTTTCAAGCACTACCATTTCTAAGGACTCTACACAGAATTTTTGGTACACAGCAGAGTTCACTGATTTCTTATGAGGACAAAGCACACTTAAATGTCCAGTAACAGGTAACAGGTAACACATACTAAATAGTCTCCCTTCCAAAAACTGCTCGCTCTCATTCTGTATTGACCTAAAAGTGCGTGCATGAGTCCAAATTTTATGATTGTTTGCACAGATTAAGCATTACCTGTATCAGCAGGTATACAGCAAAAACCTGTTAAGAAACTATAGTACAGCTGCAGGAGCAGCCAGGCCAGATGCTTCCAGGCTAGCACCCAAAAATAAGGGTTCCCTTTCCTCTCTGTCCACATTCTCCAGTAATGTCTAATCCTTTTTCCCATGGATCTCTTTATACTGAGTAACATCAGGAGACATTTCCATTGTAAAAATTAAATTTGTTTCTTTGAAACTAAACTACCTGAAGACTCATTCAGTCACATGTAAGCACCACCCAGCTCCTGGCACAGGCAGGGCCAGTTCTGAGTTTTAGGTATTACCACCACTACCATAACGAAATCGGTGCCCCTGTCATAAGAGTGTCCTGGGTAGTGTCAGGAGCAGACTGGTTAAATCACACATAGGTACCCTTACCGGTTATGACTGAAATTGTGGGATCTGCAAGTGCTTCTTGAGTAGGTAGGAACCATGGTGGGCTGTGATAAGACCCTGCTCAAGAAGGGTTGGAGAAAACTTCATACCCTTTACACAATCCACACGCAACATCTCTGCTGCAAGACTTATGTATTGAAAGCTGCCTTCTAAACAATTACTCCATGTTTTTGTACAACCTCCCCTCTCTCTTCCCCAAAGCCTAACCAAAAACGTGAAGAACAGTGGAAGGTGCTGCCGAAGGCACGGCTGTGGTGTGACCCTGCCTATGCAGCTACAGCGCTGAGAGGCAGCACAGTGACAGCACAGGGCAAGCAGAGGTTATACCTGGAGACCAACCAAGTCTGTAGCCTAGCTCAGGCTTGGATCCGGACTCCCCGAGACTTGCTCAGCAATAAGCTGCAAGACTCCTTCCCTGTCAGTTCATAAGCAAATATTCTAAGTGAAGTCTAAGTGTTAAATAAATGGAATCTCCCGTTATTGAGGGGAGGAGAGAAATAAAAGAACATCAGGTGTGGGGTCCTTTTTGCATGAATACAACCACCTGTATCTTCCATTAGCGCAAAAGAGCTTTACAGACGTATACACACTGAGAAGATACTCTGCTCCTCTATTGAAAGGAGATCAAAAGTACTGAATGAAGGGCAATCCTAAATACAGTGGCTAATAGAGTATCATGTATAACTGACAAGCAAGATAATATGCCTGCAGCCAAAGAAACACATTCTTATTATCAGTAGGGAAAAGGAAGTGGATGTACTGTTTCTTACACATTCCTATTTATACATTTCATAAAACCTTGATTCCCCTGTCCACAAAAACACTTCAAATTCATTTCTGCTACTAACACAATTCACTAGCATGACAGCAGGCTTTAGTCCCTGCAAAACAGTAAGACTGAGACTACTGCAAGGTCTTTCTCCTGCAGACAAAGAAAATCTTATCCATTAACAACTCCTGGATGACAGTCCCCATCGTGACACAGATGCATATGAAGATGATGACGCAGGTCAAGGAGAAAGATTGCAGTAAGACTGTTAGGAACAGCAGGAAATGTGTAAATCAGACACAAGGTGCTTTGCCAAGAAATTACAATTTAGCACCTTTCAGAAATATAATGCCACCATAGCAATACCTCAAGGCCTCATCAGAGGCTGCAAGCTAGGAGGGTCCTTCACCCCAAAAATTTAGTACTATAAATTGCTCACAAATCAATGAGAATCATTGTTTTAGTTTTAAAACCACCTCTTTTGGTGTCTCTGAACACCTGTATATACCTTTCAGTATGATTTGGGGGATCATACTACCTCCTCTGTTAATGCCTTTATAAAACTTTAGCCTGTATATTTTTCTCAAGATATAAGTCTTCTCTAAGGCTTACAAGCAGTAAACTTTCAAATTTCTCCAGGCCCCTTTTAGTGGTCTCGTATTATTCTTCCACCTACCTCTGAACTCCATTTATTTGCTCACAAACTAACTCATGACAACTTTTGTCTATGAATTTAACGCTGTAGTTAGCAAGGAAGAAGTCTGTTAGCTAACATTTATTACAAATACTCTTCACTCAGCAGGCAATGGACTATGCAGACATTAGACTAAGAGACAAATTATAGCAAATAATTTAAGGTATTTTTTTATCCACTAAAAATAGTCAATCTGAATCAAAGGCAACAGAGTAATTTTTATGGTGACAGATGTAGCTAAAAGGCTCCTATAAAAAATAAGTCTGTATGTAAAGAATAGTTAATATAAAGTGTTTCCTGTAGACAGAATGGAATACATAGTACTGTATAAAGCTCCTGTTATTCCAGGCAAATGGCTGCTGGTCAGCAGTCATATAAATGCAGACCTAGGACTGATTTCAAACAGCAAAGGAAGGAAAACTAAGCTAAGCAGCTTACAGGGTTATATAGAGTGCCTACAGAGACTTGGCTCTATTTCATACTGGAATCAAGATGTTAGGCTGCTAAAATGCTTTTGAAAACCATATTATGTATATATCTACTTCTCAAGGGACCCATATTGGCTCCGGTGTCTGGCTCTCAAATAGGTCTATAGCGCTCCTAAATCCATTAAGAACTCCTGAGCATCTCAGAGTACTTCTAAATTGCCATTTTCATAACACATTTCCTAAAGGAAGCTCTAAGTCAAAACAACTTCTGCTAGAAGCGCCAAAAGAAAAACATTACTATGATGCATGGAGCATTAGTCCCACTGCAAAAAAACAAAATAATGGAATCACACTGTAATGATTTTCAAAACTATTAACTTTGTTAATGAGTCATTAAAAATTTACTCCCTGCACTGATTCAGAGAGAGAACACAGTCATTCATTAAAATCTCATCCAAAAGGTTTTAATCCAGATGCCTCTTGAAATGTATGGACCACGCATATGTTTGGTTTTAAATTACAAAAGTTTGGAATGTGGAGAAAAATCTTTCAAGAAGGAATAATGTAAAAGTTTCCTCAAAGTATTTACTACAATATTGCAAATGTGTAACAGCAGTTAAAAAACAACAAAAAAGAGGTAGACTTGCATCAATGGGACTGTGATATACATTAAAGACTCAGCTATTTATCATTATTAAGCACCTCTGCTCTGCTGCTAATCATACGTTTAATGCACTATAATTAAGCATGCATCCACAGAACAAGAGGAATGTATTAAAGGACAGCAATATTTAATTTTCTAGGAACTCTAGTCCAATTTTAAAGGCTTTGAATTTTAAGGAGTAGAATAAAGTAGCAGTCCTTCCAGCTCCTATGATTTCATTACAAATCCAGTGACATTTTATGCTCAAGTTGTGGTTCCTGAAGCTTTCTAACATGAAGGAAATCCTCAGCTTTTCTTTTATTCATAAGTGACTTGCCTTTCAACCGGCAGAGGTAAGTTTGAAAATGTAAACCCCAAAGAAATACCCAAGAGAAATACACATGCACACATCGTGGACTCTCAGGATTTTAAGGTAACTCATGATTTATGGAATCTGTGCTCACAATTTCTCTACTTTGGCAAGTAGCAAACTGTTCTGAAGTAAACTATGAATATGAATACGCAATTACAGTTTCAACACCAGGCTCTATTGTATTTTAAATTAGAACATTTTACTTTGAAATACAGTGAGCTAACATACAGCGGTACTGTAGGAACAGTCGCTGGGGAATAAAAAGCAGGTGCTTCTCAAGAGCACACCAGAGGGAAGGCGGCCAAGCTTCAGGCTTACTGAACTCCGTAATGCTGCCAGTTCTGTTTTGCTATGGTTTAGGATTCTAGATCAAAATTTCTTCCCAAGACAGAAACAGGAGCATCTGCTGAAGTTGTCTAGTTAGACAAGTCAAAAGAAACAATTTGGAAGGAGAAAGAAGCTGTAAGACTTTCAAGTGAGGGAATGGTGAAGACAAAGAAAATCTGTAAGTCATACTTTGTTTTACCATTTCACAACACTAAAAGGATGACACGCAAGACTGCAGGAATGCCCTTTCAAGTCTGGACTCACAGACACAAAATCCTCACTACCCTCAACCACTCTAGTAGACTTTTAAACTGATTCTCTCAGGATCCTCTATAAGCAAAAGTGTAGTTTTCAATTAAAACTGTGAGAGCTGGATCACAAAGAAATACCTTTACCTTTGGTAAGAGAGAGAGCATGAATTACTAAGAGGCAGGACAGTCTTATTTATATATTAGTTTCAATAAAAGGCTTATAGATCTGTAAAGAAGCTGATAAATTTACAAAAACTGCTCTCAATATTCAATGCGAAATTTCTTGTGGGCCCCAGAAATTCTTCCAACCCTAATGTATTTTCCAGAAAAAAAATATCCTACTGGAAGAATACTAATGTTCAGAAAAATGTAGAGAAAAATATTACATGCAAAAAGACGTACAAATTTCATGTAATAGTAAGTAGCACTATGCGAAAGGAGTACTCTGGTTACCTGAAGGTCAAGCAACACAGTTGAGCTGCCTTAATCATCTTGAAAAATGGATAAAGTATAATTAATTACCTATCTCACAGGCTCAGGCCAAAGATGAAGAAAATAATAAACCTTGCTAAAGACCTTCCCAGTCAGATCACCAATGAGGTTGATTAAGAAAGTCCTCCCCTTAGTTGTTACTTATAAGGGCCTAAGAACATTTACAGCAGGAGGGTAAGGCTCCTGCTGCCATCATCTTTTTGGGCCAAGAAGGCCACTTCAGAATTGTTCGATATTTGTTCATGTGATGGGCCAGAGCACATGGCAGGCGTGCCCCTGATCTTCAAAATGAATTTACTTTTGCTAAATAGCAGCAAGACAGGAAAAAAAAAAAATAAAAAGAGCTCCAGGAATCTCTCTACATTTTCTGTTTTCTGGCATGAGAAGCACCAGCTGTGCTAGCTCCCTTTCCCTGTCCTACATCTGGCCTCCCCCTGCTGCAAGAGTTTTTTCTCCAAAAGCCATGAAAGCAAACACCAACCTTTCTGAAATTGTCATTAAAATTAAAGTCAGCGCCATTAACTGAGAATCCCTGTTGGTGTAATGCACTGTGAGACTATCAGATGCTGAGTTGAGATGCAGATGAAATTCCAGGGTCCATTAACTTCAGTAAGGTCCAGATTTCACCTCCAGATGCATTCTGGCCTCTGGCACCAGAGCCCTGGTGGCATTTAACTGCTAAGTTTTTACCATGCCTGTGCAGCACCGGTGCCTCTACTGTTCACTGTGTCAGCATGTGAAGGGACCATCTCTTAACTATGCTGGTACAATAGCTAGCACAATGAACCCCTGAGGTCTACTCTTCTCCTATCAGCAGTGCCTAAATATCTTTAGTCTTTTCATAGGGGTATTTGAAGGCACACACACCATTTTTAAAACTCCTGTTTTATTTTCTATGGTCCTTTCTAGGAGTAGCCTTTTATGAGCAGGAGGACCAGTTTTCAAAATCTCGTCATAAGAACCTCCATCCACTCTTCACCAAAGTCAAGAGGACTTTTCCAAAGGAGATGCATACATTTCCAGTGTACCAGCAGTCTGCCAGACGCTGAGCTGTTTTTTGGAGATCTCTCATGATAAACAGACACAAGTGTGTTAGTACATCCAAGGAGGGAATTTTCCAAAATAGCAAATAATCATTGGAAACATGGCAGCAACCATGTTAATAAATCGTAACAAAATGTCATAATCTTTAGTTACCACATTTTTCAACACATTTAATTTTCATTCATTGTGTTTTTAACTCCTTTGTATTGTTCTCACAGCCAGTACCTGAGCTGCTCTTGTAAATGATGGGCAGGCTGATCCTGGAAGATGCTCAGGACAGCCACTGAGGTGCTGGGTGCCTCTAGTTTCTATCGACATTGCACGAGAACTGAGTAAGATGAGCACAGTGTAGGATGAGGACCAAAAACCGTTTTGAAATGGATGTTTCTCCTCTGCCATCCAGCAGGGACAACATGCAATTGGCTAGCACACTGATAATTATTTTTCCATTACTCTGAAAGCAGTTTCATCCTTCTATATTTTCCTCTAATTGCCTTGACAGAATTTCCTAATCTGATCAGAGTGGAGCAGATTTTAAAAATATATATATATATCTGTCTACAGATACAGTTAATTGTTGACAAGCCTTAAGCAATTTTGTTATGCAGAACCGGGTGCTTGGTCTGGACCATTTCAAAATGTGAGAAACACATTGTTCCACAGCTGCTGTGGTCCAATTCCTTTGCACAAGATAATCACAAGATTAAAGTATCCTACTGGAAACCAAGGTACTTGTGTCTACCTCAGGGCTGTCCTTGCAACTCCATGAGTAATCAGAAATTGTCCCTTAACTTTTCCCCCTCTCTGTGGGTTGACTATGCAAATATAAAAAATATTTTCTTCCTCTCAGTATTTTTGTCTTATTTTCTTATCTCAGCTCTCTTTCTGGGATGGGAATGTCTTGCATCTTGTGCACAAACAATACAGCATCACACAGTATACACACACAAGCCTGGCTTGGCTGGTAGCCACTAGCTGCTACAGGAGTATAAAGAGTAAGAATTACTGGCTATATATAAATGGCATTTGAAAAGGGATTCTGCTGTAACTCTGCTGAAAACCCTTACTGCTTCTGCATTAGAATTAGTCATCATCAGATACATTACTCTTGATTTTTTCATCCCAAACTACAATATATGGTAATTTCTTATTGCTTTCTGCTATGAAGACTGCTACAATAGCCTCAGCATAAAGAGAACAAATGAGCTTCGGTCCATGTCCCAAAAAACATACTCCAGATGGACTCCCATTTTAAACATGAAAAATGGTTGTCCACTGAGGGCAAAATGACAACTACAAAGTCACATGGGAAGCGGAAGCAAAGAGTGGTTGTTTTGGTCTGAGCTGAGCAGCATAACATTGCCTCTCTCCATTAAAATTCTTCCTTCCCATCCCTGCACACAACATTGCAGTTCAGTTTTAGAGGAGTTTTAACCTTCACAAATAGTGTTATCTCACATTTTCATAGACTTTATCTCAAGATATAGCTTCTAAACAATCAAAATATTTTCTCTTTGAAAATACAACCTTTATTTCAACATTTTTAAGCAAAAGCAAAAGTGCAAGGCAGGAACACATTCTTTGCAGATTCAGGCGGCATCCAGTGGGTAGTTACAGTTACCAAAACCCAGCATTTTTTCATCAGATAAACTATTCAGCCAAAGTACTGTGCACATATCTGTTGTGAACACTTTAATTTGCTGCTTCTTTATTGGGTTTTGGAAGGAGTTATTGAGTTTTCTTATTGATTTTTAGTGAATGAAACAGTAGTTTTCATTGGGATCTTGACTGAGCTAATTGATAAGCTCTTAGTAATAAACAATAGCAGTGGCAAAAAGGTAAATGAAATGCAATCAATGCAAGTCAGCAAAAAATACTTTCAGAAACTTGTGAAATGGTATCATTATAGCTACAAGCCATGTTGTTGCAGAAACACTTGAGAGCTGTTGGGGTAATGAGTGCTACTGGAAATGTAATGACTGCACACTGAGTAATTAACATGTTACATGAATTACTGATACTTCTAAGGATGAATGTTTATTTTAGCTTGCTGAGCAAGATTAAATAAAATAAAGTATTCTATAATTTCCTTGATATGGCGTTTTCATTTCCTACAGCTTGGTTATAACTTAAAATTGAAGATGAGATCGCAGACGTATACTCTGCATGTACAGTTAAATCAGTAGGGTTCAACTTAAAAATCGTATCAAAGACCACAGTGTGATCTCTTATTGCAAGCTACTAGTATCTACTGAACCACTGTTCAAACAACTTGTGAAGGCATAATGCAGTATAAGTCACTGTATTTCATTGATCTAATGCCTTTTAAGTCACACCTGATGCAATCTTAGCCAACTACCTCAACAAGAAAAAAAAGAAAGAGCCATGGTTTAAGATGAAAATAGTCACTTGGTCCAAATAACACAGACATGATGCAGTTGTTCAATCAACAGAAAGAGAGTGCTTTGTTCACTCCCTTCTCAATGTGTGTGTACTTTTAGATATTATTAAAGGTCATTATGAAATCTGCTACAGGTGACAGTTCAAAACCATAAGGTAAGGAGGAGAGGCTAATACAGCTAATGTGGAGCATTTTGGGCAGATACACAGTTCATCCCTTCCGTACTGTTGGATAACATGGTTTAGTTGTGCAAAAGACATAGGCAAAGGCTGGAAAAAAACTTTAGAAAAACATTTTTCACAGAAAACAATTTCCTTTTTATGGAAAGTTGAACTCTAACAATTGTCAAGTGCCACTGATACTTAACTGGAAATACCACTGTGGCTCTTCATGGGCATTTCTGTGCCAGAGCCTCTGTCCCTCCAAGTCAAGGGCTCCTGAGGGGACTACATTTCCCATGAAATGCTGAAAAGTTCCCCCTCTCCAAAATGCTGGGGCCTCAGATTCCTTCTGGAGACATGGTCCAGAGGGGAAGCTCTGTCCCTGAGAGGGAGGGAGAGGCTCAGTGGCACCCTCCACAAGAGTTACAGCAAACTAAGAAAATACATGCAAGAATACCTGGCAGTCTAGCTCCTGAGCACAGCACACAAAAACATCCTCACACTTTCCATGGAGAAAAACAGACAGCTTAACATGAGCCAGCAGTGTGTCCAGGTGGCCAAGAAGGCCAACAGCATCTTGGCTTGTATCAGGAATAATGTGGAGCAGGAGTAGGGAAGTGATCGTGACTCTGTACTCGGCACTGGTGAGGCCTCATCTCGGGTACTGTGTTCAGTTCTGGGCCCTTCACTACAAGAAGGACATCGAAGCGCTGGAACATGTCCAAAGGAGAGCTACCAAGCTGGTGAAGGGTCTAGAGAATAAGTCATATGAGGTGAGGCTGAGGGAATTGGGCATGTTTAGTCTGGAGAAGAGAAGGCTGAGGGGAGACCTCATTGCCCTCTACAACTACCTGAAAGGAGGTTGCAGAGAGGTGGGTGTGGGCCTCTTCTCCTGAGTAAATAATGACAGGACCAGGGTAAATGGTATGAAGTTGCAGCAGGGGAGGTTTAGATTAGATATTAGGAAGAATTAGTGTCCTGGTTTGAGGTAAAATGAACCAATTTTCTGTTTAGTAATTTTACTTTTTTAGCTGGACCTCTTCTAACTAACTAAACTCTGAAATTATCAGCATATTGTTCAGAAAACTGTTCACTCTCACAGTGATAAGACCTGATTATACCAAGGAATGGCATGCAGAGAGGCCCTTGCTTATACTTATAACAACCAAGGTCAGGTAATTTTGTTATTTGCCCTGTTGGAGGGTTAGAAGAAGAAAAGCTTAGAGTGGTCACACCTGTAGGGAGGAGTGGACCCAAAATTGACCAATTACGGTATTCTATCCCATCCGCATCAATCTCAGTATAAAAGCTGAGGGATCAAAGGGTCAACTATCTTTCTTTGATGGCTGATGTCTGAGGCGGACCCTGTCTGTTATCTGCCTTTGATACCGATCCAAGCATTCCTGACTCCAGATCCGGAGTCCAGCTCCTATCAATCACCGAGTCCACACTGGGACTTTTCCTGATGCCTGCTGGTGATGTGATTGTCATCCTGGGAGCTTGATACGGTTTTGTATATATTGTATCTATTTCATTATTTTCTTTTCTTTTTTTCATAATTTTAGTATTAATATTTTATTAAAGTAGTTTAGTTCATTCTAAACGTGCAAATCTCCTTATCCTCTTCCTCTCCCTTCTTTTTGGGGGGAGGAAGGGCCATCTGTCAGTCTGGTTTTGGTTATTTTGGCTGAAACCACGCCAATTACTTTACTGAGAGAATGGTCAGGCACTGGAACAGCCTGCCCAGGGACGTGGTAGAGTCACCATCCCTGGAGGTATTTAAGAAATGCGTAGACATGACACTTCAGGACATGCTCTAATGCCCGAGATTGTGTTGGGTGATTTGTTTTGCGGGGTATGGTTTGTCTGTGTATGTTTGCGTGTGTATGGTTGAACTCAATGATCTCAGTTGTCCCTTCCAACCATGAAGATTCTGTGATTCTGTGAAGTAGAAAAAGTGGAAAAAGAATTTACTATTGCTTGCTAACAGTAACATGCAGAGTTAAAAAATAAAAAGGATACAAATGAGGAGGTTTGAAATAGAGCTTGGTGTTAAAAGTGCCATATTGCATTAGCAATCATATTTCTTTGAGCTTTTTTTCTTTCATTTACAGAACAAGAGTTGAAGTTCTTCAGTCAAAAGTGATAAATGCCCTTGCTCTGGCTCTTACTCACAGCCTGTGCTATTACATGTCTGCAAGGTTCAGGCAGAACACAGCTTCCTGAACAGGGAGTGAAAGATGGCTCCATTTGTGCATATTTCAGAGGTAGCCAGAATCACTGCGCTCATCTCATGGAGAGAAGAAGCATTTCATAGAGTCATAGAATGGTTAGAGTTGGAAGGGACCTTAAAGACCATCATGTTCCAACCCCCTTGCCATGGGCAGTGACACCTCCCACTACAGCAAGATGCTCAAAGCCCCATCCAGCTTGGCCTTAAACACTTCCAGGGATGGGGCATCCACAACTTTCCTGGGCAACCTGTTTCAGTGTCTCACCACACTCACACTAAAGAATTTCTTTCTAGTATCTAATCTAAATCTCCCCTCTTCTAATTTAAAGACGTTGCCCCTTGACTTGTCACTACACTCCCTGACAAAGAGTCCCTCTCCAGCTCTGTTGTAGGCTTCCTTCAAATACTGTAAGGCTGCTATAAGGTCTCTCCAGAGCCTTCTCTTCTCCAGGCTGAACAAGACCAGCTCCCTCAGCCAGTCTTCACAGGAGAGGTGCTCCATCCCTCTGATCATCTTAGTGGCTCTGTGCTGGACCTGTTCCAGCAGTTCCATGTCCTTTCTACATTGACTCCAGAGCCGAACACAGTACTCCTGGTGGGGTCTCATGAGCACAGAGTAGACGGGTAGAATCAGCTCCCATGACCTGCTATCCACGCTTCTTTAATGCAGCCCAGGATGTGGTTGGCTTTCTGGGCTGCCAGTGCACACTGCTGGCTCATGTCGAGCTTCTCATCTACCATAACTCCCAAGTCCTTCTCCTCAGGGCTGCTCTCCAGCCATTCTCAACCCAACCTGTATTTGTGCTTGGGATTGCCACGTCCCAGGTGCAGAACACTGCATTGGGCTTGGGTGAACTTCATGCGATTTGCACTAGCCCACCTCTCAAGCCTGTCCAGGTCCCTCTGGATGGCATCCCTTCCCTTCAGCATGTCCATTGCACCACCAAGCTTGGTGTCATGAGCAAACTTGCTGAGGCTGCACTCTTTCAGCCTTGCTGAGTCAACAGCAACATACCCTGATGCCAAAAAGTGTCTCTGCTCAGCTATATATACATAACTGGGCTCCTGAGCGGAATAGGTTCCCAAGCATTATACAGATTCCCTTATAGGAAGGAAGGCATATAAGAAACTGCTGCTTTACCCCATAGCCCTCTGCAGGGCTCAGTATGCCCCAAGCCTCCACAGAGTACTTGCTCAAGGAGTCTCTGTGGTGGCAGTACTTGGGATTAAGGAGTGGGTAGATATTTTGGTTTTAGAAACAATGAAGGTTTCACCCATGAATGAAGCAGGATTATGCATGACTATAGGCAGAGCTGGCTTTTAAAGCAGCTGTTCAGCTATTTGTATCCTAGGTGAGACACCCTGGTTTCTGAAAATATTCTTAATGTGATTTGTCAACCTGCAAGGAGAAGGAGAATCAGACAACTGTAACTATGGCAATAAGACCATTACTAGTGCAGAAGATCTAGCCTTTCCCGATGCTTCAGCAGCCTTCATACATGATGCCAATTACACAAATTCTTTGTGATTCCTTCAGACTTGTACAGCACTGAATGCATAGCCTCAGACTCTAATGAACTAGATTCACTTAAAATTATGTGACATAGCCACTGTTTTAAAATATGTTAAACAAATTTGGTCATTATTTTCCCATGTTGCTTATCCTTTTTCATTTCAGCACCATCTTTAAGGACTTACAGCTACTTGCCGAAGGCTGAGACATATGCTTATGTTGCAATGGGTTAGAGCATGCTCTACCAGCTCACCCCATGCATTTCTCTTCGTGATGCTAGACAGTTCCCAAAGACTGCCAAGCTATTCAGAAATCTGTCCCCTTTGAATGGAGAAAGCTTTAAAGAACCAGCCCTAGTGTGGGACCTATATCTGAAAACCAGGCACACCATGTGATTAACTGGATGAGGATTTGTTAATCCCATGGTCATATCTGCTCATTTCAAACTTGCAAAGACTGGGTGCTCATTCAGTTTTCCTACCATGAATTACTTCAATTCTTTTGACTATTCCTTAGTGTGAAATAAAAAACATGTGCAAACATTTCTGAGGGCTTATAGCTAACATTGGCTAGCTATTTATCTGTAGAATTGTTTCCATTAGAAAGAGTTAATGGCCAGAGTTGAAAGCCTTCGTGGACCATGTCCCTTTTGATAAAGCGTGACCACTTCCTTTTTCCGTGCCTGGTCGGTTGACCTTACCAGATCCTCAGCAATCTCCTGTGAGCTATTGGATTTCACAGTTCTCAGCTACCAGTTCACAAAGGTTTTTTAAGGACCACAGATACTAGCTGTGGCATTTGCACATCTAATTTATCTGTTGGCCATGTGAAAGCTAGCATCCTAACCACCTTCGTTTCTCATAAGCTAGCCATGGCACCAGACCTAATGTTGATATTCTCCAACCATTCCTCCATTTTCTAGCTCCAAAAGGTTTTCAGCAACCTCTGCTCAGTGCTCAATTCTTTATTTTCTCCAAAGCTTTATAAATAAAATAAGACAGAGGTGAAAGAGACAGAGGTCTTGGTTGCCTATGAAGCACACAACTCTTATAGTCCCTTTTCTGCACATCAGCTTCCTCCCACAATCTTAGCCAACCAGCAACTGTCTTTTTAATTCTGGGCCAAACTATTATGCCACCTTATTCTTCTAAGTAGTAAATTTCAACTGTGAGCAACTTCTAAACTTTGTCTCAAAATATCCTGAGACTACTGAGAAAGCTAAATAATCAAGGTGTACAAAATGCTTCAATGGTAATCATCAGATGAACAGAAATCTTACGATGAACAGAAAATATTAGGAACAGAAATATCATACAATAAATCAGAAAAAGCCTTTTAAAAATGTTTGCTTGTTTTAAAACAATTTCTCCTGAGTCCCTGCAGATTGAACTGATGCAAAGGGCACTCTGGATGGGGCAAAGCAAGGCACCACTCCATTGAAGATGGAAGACAGCATTGTAATAGCACCTTAAAAAGTTATGAACAGGAGAAGTGACAACCCTAAAAGCTGATATAAACCAACATTTTACTTGTAAAGCCACTGCCCCCACTGTTTAAGTCTTCTGAAAGAAGAGAACAGAACTCAGCAGAAACATTTTTTAGCAAAAGTGGTCTACGAGGGTGAAGTGGGTAAGGTTTAGTTACAGAACAGAAATCTACCTCTCATCAATCTTGACCATATTATCGAGCCATCTAAGCCAGTGGAATTACAGTGCTGGAGTGAGGAGAAAAAAGCAAGAGGAATTTGAAAACATTCTGCTATTTAAAAAAGTTGTATTTACTGCAAATCTCCCTGAAATATCTTAATTATATACCTTGCACTGCCAGTTTTGAACAGTTCTTATTTACTGTCATCTCCATTTCTCTTTTAAAGCAGATTATTACTCTTACTGATCAACTTTTCTTATTGTGCAGAAGTTCCCTGATGCAGGCAAACTTACTAGGTTTTTTTTGTAAAGGTTGTCTTCTTGTTACTGTTTGACAAGCAGCTATTCATAATCCTAAAGTTTAACAATTACATTAATTTTAAACTAAAGGTTGGAGCCATAAATTTTCTCTAGTATTTCCTGCAGCTAAAGAAACTCAGTAATCAACAAAAGAAAACACTAATGATATTTCATTACTACTTTATTTTCTTGTCACACGTGCTGAAGTAACACATGGAGATAAACAAGTGCTTGCTTTTCAGTATTTATTTTGAACACAGAAATCACTGCAGGGCACACAATAAAACTTTATTTTTGGCTTATGCTCCACAATCAATAGGTAATCCTCAGCTGAACATTTGATACAAGGTGCTCTGCTTAACCTTTTGTCTCCTGTTTCTCTCTCCTTTTTGCGTACTATTTGATTTCAATTAAGTTGTGACTGAATATATCACCTCTGGGTAGGATATATTTCCTTAAATTAAGCAGCACTTTCCCTCGTGATCTTAATCAAGATCTCCTTGAGGAGGAGTCTCTGCTGTTGCAACTGGACAGCAAGTTCTCACCTTTCCAGCATCTTTGAGTAGAGAAGTGTTTGTGATAGACCAAGAGGAGTGGGGCTACCACAAATAACACAACAATCATTGACAATAACATGAATACTGGTGCCAAGAATAACAACCTGTTCTAGGGGAGGATGGTAAAAATTCAGCATTTCAACCAGCACAGTACAAATACAAGTTATTCAAAAGCTCAGTTTAGATGAATTTGACTGTTTGGTCTATCTTCTCTGGTCAAAGCTTTTTTTAAGGTTATCCTAGAATTTTCAGAAGCCAAGGTCAAATCACAAACTTGGTGGGCCTGATATTTCGATTAAATAAATACTAATCAAAGCACCAGGAATTTTTCACTATTGTGAAAAATGTTCTACCTCCTGCTAGTCCCCAAATCAGTATTTCTGTGACCCTCAAAAATTTCTTTTTCCATGGACTGAGAAGTGCCTTTGTGAAGTTGTCTGCAAAGCCGAGTGATACGGTTGCTGTTACTTGACCACTCATTTTCATCAGGTCCTTGGACACTTGTTTCTAACAGGACCAGCTGAAGCAGCACAGCTTGGAGTGAAAGGTTAGCCAGCCCTAATGAAAGCTCCCAATGTTTTCATTATATCCACTGTAATCCTTCTTGCTGAGATCTGGTGCTGTTCAAGCAGCTTTGCAGAGCAGACACCAGTGAGACAGACATACCCGAACTACCACTACGATTGTTCTCTTCTTCCTGTATAACCATGTAAAACTACAATTTTACAATACCTGTTAAGGTATTCAGAGACACTCCCAATCTAAAATCCACCAAGTCCATGCAGAAGATTCCTCTAAAAATGCCATAATTAAGGAATTAGTTGACTTCAAGTAAGCCTTACAAGAGATGACATGGGACAGTAAAGAGTATTCACACTGCCTGTGTTAAGCAAGTATCTTTAGACATTTAAGCCAAGAGCCTGGTCTTTGCAAGCTTCCTTAACATCAAAGGAGAGAAGATCAGATGCAATGGCAGTGCAACGACTGTAGTAAGACTGAAAAACACTTTAGCTTACGTCTGTAGATTCAAATGCCATAGCAGGTGACTAAGAAAAACAGCAAAGAAGCAAAACAAGTCTAAAATCAATGCTGCCTCGCGTACAATCATTAAAACTCCACAGACCAAATTGTACCATGTCAAAATCAGATCAAGCATGTTGAAAGCTGTTACCACAGTAAAAGTTTCCATTTAAGAAACACACTTTGATTTGGGAATATATATTCATTTCATGATTTATTTTGTCCTTTTTGGTTGAAAGAAGATAAAAAGATCAGGTTTTAGTTAACTAGTACACAAGAAAGTGAATACTTCTGCTGCAACATAATTTCCATGATCTGCAGCTAATAATTCTCTGTGGGCTGCTGTAAAGGAGTGCTATAAAATCCTGCAATCTCCACAGAAAAACTTGGTGATACTACAGGCATGCGGTATTGCTATGAACATGCAGTTCTGGCTTTTGATGCCCATTTCTCTGCTTGCACAAGCAAAACAACAAAAAACTCACATGAATGAAGAGGATTCCCTACCACTGAAAAGTGTCTTATTAGATATAAGGGGATATGAGAGTCGTATGCTATGTGTTTATCTACCTGTCAAGACATCCTCTTTTCCATGCTCCTTACAAATCAGCAGGGCAAGACCACTTTCCTTCTAAAAGAAATATTTTAGATTTATCCTTAATGATTTGACATTTCAGGGCCTCCTAGGGGACATGTGGTGGTGAGCTTGTAAGTCAGTGCCCTTTCTGAGGTAGTGTGGGATGCTCCCTCAGCAAATCCTGCCTCTGTACAGAGAGCCTGGCTCCTTAATGGTGCATTTAAGAGGTGCATACAGGCACACTTAGGGATTGTACCCCTATATAATGAAGCAGAAGTGAGGTTGCTCATTTCAAATAAGGTGGAAGAGACTCAGGGGATCCTTAGGAGCTGTGATGCTTCTTTGTGAATCCTTCCAGCCTTTCCTGAGAAGTGTCTTCTCCCCAGATCAATACCTGGCCTTGTTATACCATAACCCCCCCCTGCACCTGCATGAAAACACAGACACACGCAAGTATGATTGCTCTCTTGTGCCTCTTTGGTTTTTGGTTCTTTTTTTTTTGATAAATGCCATAGAAAGTTCACCTGCATTTCATGAGTGGAATAGAAAATACTGAACAGCTCTCCTCTCCAAGATGATTTTGTTTGTTTTCTCTTGGGAAAATAGTATCTTGTAGATGCCATCATTCAAACATGGATTCAACATCCAATTTAAGTGTGCAAGTAGTAGTAGTGCAAGGGACACAGTTTTGTCACACAGGCTTTGCTTAACCCTTTTTTACATCCACCTTCTTTGGAGTACACCATTTACAGCTGCCAGGCAAGAGGAAAGGCCTTGTAAACTTTTTGGTGTCACTTCCCTCTTTTATGAAGTAAATTGCTTAGCAGTAGACTACATGTTTGCTTTAGTTAGCCTCAATCCTAAGTACTTTATTACATTTTGTGTGTGTCTGGCCTTATTTGTGGCAGCAGAGGTTAAATCTCCTTTCTGACAGAACCACACTGTGGAACAAATGTCTGGCGAGTTTTGTACCCGTTCCTGAAGAGGGGGATGGTAATTTCCTGGGCTCTGTCTATCATGAGTATACACAGCTTAGGGAGAAAAGCCGTCTTTAATTACTAATGAACTCAGTGCCTCATGCATGGAGAAACTTCTCCCATTTGAGATCTTAAGCATTATTATAAACAGCTGAGACAGGAAAATATCCCGTGCAAAGGACTGGTTAAAAAAAATCCATATGCTATGGTTTTATATATTCTCCTGTATTAAGCCTTCTGATAGGTACAAGATGGTATTTCTGCCTGGAATACTCTCCTGCCTTGAGTTCAAAGGGACAAAGTATTAATATAGGCATATATGCAGCCTACAGCTTGTTCATTAGGAAACACAGAAGTAGAGGAGGATATAAAGGTTAAATGTCACTAAGGTATAAAGTTCTTTGTGTCTATATACAACTCTTCACTGCACTAGAAAAAGGAACATGCAAAGTATCAAAAGGAGAGAACATGTAGCTGCTCCACTCCCAAATGCCTAATGGTGAGTAAATGTGACACGAACCAGGAACACACAGAGACTGTAAATTTCTGTGACAAGACCTCCATAACAAACTTGAATGCATTAAGAACTAAAATCTCCTGCAAGGCTCCCCTGTTTTGCGTGGACTCTTGACTCAGAAGCGTGTTCTACGTGGAAGTATTTGCTGCACTTTGTAATGCCTTACCTAGTCTTCCCTGTTCTTCCTCGGTATAGGTTCAGGTTTGCTCACTCTAGTGCTAACAGAACTGGGGATGATGTTATAAAGCTGAGACAGCGTGGCCCAAGGAACTAAGAAGGTACAAGTAGTCTTCCCTTCTTCCAAGTGAATTCCAGTCTCAGATTACCACTTCCATTCCACCGCATTGGCCATTGCTTCTTCTCTCAGCAGGCATCTACTGAAGAAGCTGGATTTGGCTTTCCCCTCATCAGACTAGCTCACAATTTCCTACTCCAATCAGCACTTTGTATGTCATGGTTCTTCAAGTTCATGGCCACATGCAATACACAAGACAAGATCTGCCAGCTGAACAAAACCAATTCTGCTAATTGCCAAATGGGTGTGAAAAATTATATGTCAGCCACATTATTAAAATTCATCAGACATGGTTTTGAGGCTATCCAAACTGTCACAGAATTTAAGTCAGGTTCAGAAAGCAAGGGCATGCAGAGGGAAATCAAGTTCTTTGATTTTAACATTTTAAAACAAAAGCTTTCAATTTTAAACACATTTAAATGATATAAACTACCACGAATTTTCAGTAGTGCGGTTGTATCATTTCACAATGATAAAAGAGCAAAGCATCTAATTTTCAGCTGACCTTTCATGTGGCCACATTAATTCTCACTGTCCTCCTTCCAGGCCTTCATGTTTGCGCAAAGCCGACAGAGGCAGCACAGCTCAGTTCCGTAGCCCACTGCTGCAAGCTGTTCTATTTTTCACTAAAAAGCTGTTTCATCCATTTGCATCACTCACTGTGCTGAAAATGTGAAGCCAGGCCTGCACTATCTGAAAAAAAGAAATCATTTTTATTTTGAGTATTGCCCTATTTTTTTCTTTTTGAAATCATGTGACCAAAATCAAACAAAAACACTGCCAGATCTAACACTATATTTTGATAAAAAATTAATTTCAGAATTCTTTTATTCCCATTTAGAATAAAAATAATTTTAGACTATAAAAAGCATAACAGCAAATCTACGCCTAATGCCTTCCTAATATAAGCAGGAAAAAGCAATGAAGCAATAAAATACCCTCTCTTAGTACTTGACTTAGCAAAATATGCTATCAGTGAAGAATTAGCTGCATGGGACAGCAAATGAGTATTTCTGGTTTTAGAGTTGGCTTGAGGCTTTGTTCCAGGGCTCACACTTCGAGAATTACAAATAAGGAATGCAGTGCAACTCAGACAGAACATTTGACATTCCCGATAAAGCTTTACCTCCTGCTCTCAAGAGGTAAAGGGGTGAGGTGAAGGGATATGTCATATATACATATATATAAAATAATTATTTTTAATAGTTTATTTAGCTCTCATTATTGAGGAAAACCCCCTCTGATTTCTAAAGGCATAAAGACAGAAAATACAAAACGCCTTAAAAACAGGAATCAAAAGATAAGGATTTTTTTTTTTACATACATCTGTCTGTATCTTGGGGGAGCTCACTCATGTCTATATGTCTGGTGCTATCATGTTTTCACTAGACAAAAAGCAAAGTCACAGACAAGACATATTTCAGAAGTTTTGTTTTATTAATACACAGAGCCACCAGATGGAGCTGAGGTTATTCTTTTAACAAGAGGGCACAATTAATTTCTGAAAGGATTTCAGTGAATAATATACATTCGTATAATAAGCAGACAAATGTACGCAGACACACTGCCCTATGTACAAATTAGGCATATTTACGGTTTAAACAAATAATTTGAATAAGCCATAGGAACTAGTAAATCAGATTCACAAGTGTCTCTTTTACACATTTTCCTGGTGTCTAATAAAGGGTTAGCTTTTCTAACTATGTCTCCTCTATGAGCCACTAATACTTAAAAACTTCTAGGAGTGCAGTCGCTTTGACACCTCTGCTTCTCTTCCAAATATAATTGAAATTGGCCAGCAGCTTCAAAAAACATTAGACTAAATGGATGAATATATGTCTGGGCAGCAGAATTATTTAAGACCCATTACCTGTCTTAGCAACCAAGATGTTAAATACCAAAGAGATTTAAGTACCAAAAACTGGGCTTAGCTTCACAGTACGTTGCATATGGGAAAAGTATACATACACAGGGAGCAAGTACTGCAAAGACACAGCTAAAGCATCAGTGAGAGTCTAAGGAAACCACCCCACTTCCTGCTTACATTCTCAGTGTATCAGAAGACCCAGACTAAATTACTGGGACAACAGTAAGCGATTAAAATCAAAAGGTATATATATGCCAACTCCATTAAAATGACTTGTTAACATTAGCGTTTTAATGCAGTTGCCTTGTTAGAACTCAAATATATCAAACTTATTTATATACAGTTATTAATGCCTGCTACAGGATATACGGCCTGAATTAATGCTACAGCAGACCCTGGAAAACTGGCTGACAGTTACTGCTCCTTTCTGCTTCACAGTTTACATAGGAAAAAGTAGTTTGTTTCTGAAGGGATTGTACTTCAATCAGAAAAGAATCAGGGTAGGAGGAAGACATTCTAGTCCATTATGGAGCAACTCTGCCACAGCCAGAAGTAGAGCACATGAAGACAGCTGCCCAAAATGATGAAGATTTGGTTTCATCAACAGCTTTAAGATTTCCAATTCTAAATTCATTAAGAAGCAAAATTAAACATTACATTCTCAGAGAAAAATAATTGCTTTGGATTGATCTAACATTGTGCTATGAAATAATTTAGACTGTATATATATATTGCATTTTAACTTAAAGATGATGACACGACAAAAAGAGGAGACTTCTCAGAGCCAAAATGGGATATTCAAGCTTTTCAAGTTCAAGCTTTTTCTCCCCGACTTCTTCCAAAATAGTAGCACAGAAATCATTTCACTTTCAGGAAGTATTTGGATTGTGATGACACCAAAACGAATACATGAGTTTCACCAAGGCTTTTCCAGCTCACTTCATTCTATGGTCCAGTTCAGTCCTTGAACTTTCAAAACTAATTTAATGCACTAATAATTGCATTTTACCAGGACTGAATAATTTGCCCCGAAATCCTGAAGCTTGCTTGCATTTCTTCAGATGGCATAAACCCCAGGAGATTTAAAGCATTCAGCCACACAGAGTTCATAACCTAAGTCCCTCCTCCCAGCCACCTGCAAGGATTCTCTTTGCTAATCTCCCACATGTCCTATGCTTCCTTTGTGGTAACTGATTTTTTTCTTGACCTCTTTGCCTCCAAAATCTTTCCTGATCATTCACCCAGAGCTCCACATCCATCCAGATCTGCTTCATCCCACAGCTGGTGCTGGGGTGACAACACAAGTGCTGCTGATTGCAAAGGAGTGCCAGAACTGCAGCCTATGCCTCGAACAACATAAAACAGCCAGCAGGGAACAACATCCCCTGGGAAATCTGGCTTTCATTAGGCAAGAAGGTCATGCCCTTGTTGGCCTCCAAAGCTGATGTGTAATTCCCCTTCTGGGCTGGAGGCAGCAGAACGAACTATTGAAGTAAGTTCTTCCTCTGTGCTAACGTACTCATGCTCCACATGAAAGTTATATAAGGACTTGCCTCCAGAAGAAAAGACACACCTTTTTTTAAGCTATTTTTCCCATAAACACCACTGTAGAAAAGCTTTGTCTTTTCCTGACTTGGGAGAGAACTGTTGGTGTGCAGCTTTCATGATCTGAAGGTGCTTCTGGCTGGAAGATGACTGAGCTGCCGAGATAGAAGAGTCTTTCCCCTCCGTCTTTTTTCTTTAGCCCAATGCATTGACTACCTTGGAAAACAAAGTGCCTTCCTACACCATTCCATGCAGACTTTTAAAAACTGCAGCAGGGGCAAGAGGTGTCTACCATGCAACCTTCTGATACTTACCATGAAAAGGAAATGCCTCCACTACAGAACTGGGTTTAATTGTGTCCTCCAGCCCCAGAGGTTATGGCACAGCATCTGTTTGCTCTGCAGTTCTGACAGCTTGTGAGAAGAGAGACCCTACTGCCAGTGGAATTCAGTTGAGTTAGGTGGCTATTCACTCTCAGCCTCAGGAGCCATGAGGTTAGCAGCCAAGACAGAGCTGTAATTCCCAGACATCCTGTGACTTGCCTCTGAAATAGCAGAATCAAGCTAATATTTCTAAGGGCTTCAGCAAACCCATAATCACAGAATCACAGAATCACAGAATCTTAGTGGTTGGAAGGGACCTTTGAGATCATCGAGTCCAACCACATGAAAAAACAAAAAAAAAAACAACAAAAAAAACCCCCCAAAAAACAACAAAAAAAACCACAACAAAAAACCCCCACCCAAAAACAAACAAACAAAAAAAGCCACCCACCAACTAAACCCCACACCCACAACCCCACGCACAACACCCCACCACAAACCAATAATCTTGGCCACTACAGCATGCCCTGAAGAGCCACGTCTACACGTTTCTTAAATACCTCCAGGGATGTGTACGCTTATGGCTCAGCTCTAAATTAAGGATGGAAGAACACATGAACAAATGCCATGGTTCTTTGAGAACAACACTGATGTCTGAAAGGAGAGTTAAGAGGCATCCTAGTCTCAACATAGGTTTCTAAAAGAGCTTTGTTCTTTTTCTCAATACTGAGCATGAGATGAATGAGTATTGTGGAGCTGTAGATCCGTTACCTCCTTTACTTTCTTCATACAAGATTTCATCATTAGCTGTATAAACCAGGCAGGTTTTCCAGCTTTAATATATACACACCACACTTAACTACCGCTCAATAAACTACTGTGACGTCACTGGTACATGCTCCATTCATATCAGCAGACAAAGAAGCACACAAGAAATTGAGAATAAGAGTCAGGATACAGGACAACATGTCAGTGCATGCATTCAAAAGTCACGAGTCAGCAATGTTTATTTCGGGTCCCGTCCCTGGATCCATAAGAAACAGAACTGGGCTAGAAGCTTCAGTGCCAGCTGAACTTTCAAGCCCCATCACCACTCTTTAGATTTGAAAAACCTCAGATGGGAGTAAAATGCTTTGAAACAGTTTCCCATTGAAACATTTCCCATCCTGGAGGATGCACAAACCCTAACAGAACAAAGAGTTCGAGGTCACTGGAAACTGATAGTACATTAACGCTTTTTCCTCAGTAACTGAAAGTCAAAGCTGCCTTCAAATAGTGCAAACACAGAAACCTTTCACTCCTTACAACTTTTCAATTAAAGAGGAATAAACATACATTTAAATTATGAAGTGGTAAAAGCTTTCTGAAGTGCCCAACACAGCATAGCAAGCTCTAACTGCAATATATGTTAAATAACAACACTGCCTGCAAAGTTTCAAGGACAACCATAAGACATAGTTCAAATATAAAAGGAATAACACAATATGCTTTTGTACTGCACTTAGTGCAAGCATCACAAGGTCTTCGTTCATGAGTCCGTGCCACAAGCATCCAGTCTGGACACATTGGGGAGGATATAAGGCCAGTTTTTGACCTCTGCTGCAGTTGTGAAATCCAAGATCGACTGCCTTTAGGTCTGATACTGGGCATGGCAGTAGCTCTAAAGCATCCTGCCACAGCATCAAGGTCCCCAAAGGCAGGTGAAGCCATGTGCTAAGCTTTGAGGTGGAGCCTGTGCAGCAGTGGTAGGTGAGGCAGAAATCAGTTTACCCCTTGTAGCAGGGCCCAAGTCAGCTGGATAGTGCTTCAGGATGGAAGCATAAAGTAGTGTGCCATCTGCTGCCACTGCAGATTTTGCAATGCTTGGGGAACCACAGGTTAGAAAGGAGCACATTGCTGGCAAAAAACTATTGTGGCAATGTGAGAAGTTGGCTTGGATGTAGCATTCAGAATGGGAAACCTGAGATTCAAGGAACAGAAAGGGGAGAGTTATGCCTGATGACACATCCTGAAATTATGTTAAGAGAACCTCCCTGATGCCAGAAGAGTTACACCTTTTTAAGCCAGGGAGAGGCTGAGCAAGTGTCTTGCTACCACTATTACTTTCTGTTGCCAAAGAGACACTGTGAAATTGAGTCCTACGTTTGTTTGGTACACAGTTTTGTGCATTGTGTCCTGTCACTGCAGAAGATGGGACTTCATGTGATGCAGGTGAGTTTTCTCCCGGGGCGTACTCTATTATACCAAGCCTGGTGAAGGAATTGGCTAGAACTGTGGATACTCATCCATGTAATAAAAACAGGCAAATTGCTAACAATGAGACTGAAAATATTCAGCTTCAGGTAGAGAACAACACTTCAGACCAATATTTAATGTTTATCATTAATAAACAGAGAGGGATTAGTGTATTATAAGGAATAGCAGCAGACAAGCTTTAAGAATAAGGCTGACTGCCATGATTAACAGGCATTTGCCTGATTCCATGAAGACCTGTAGTCCTCTGTGTGTATGCATATGCACATATATTCTCATTTTTATGGAAGATCACTTATCTTTCTCTTCCTAAGGTTTTCATGGCTTTATGTACATTCTTGTTACATTGAGAACGTGCAGTAATGTTACCAATGAAATTGCCTATGAATAATACATTACTGCATCACATGAAATAGTCAATGATTTCTTGAGGGATAATGAAAATTACTAGTACTTACCAGGTGCTCAGGCCAGGCAGTACATTGCTAACTAATACATTTTAGTCTTTGTTAAATAAAATATACAATTCATTCATGTCTAGTGTCATATATCATACAGCACCAGAGCAAATGGGAAGCTAATCTGAGCACCCAGAACAGTATCAATAGTCCATAGATCAGGCCAGCTGCAGTACAATTCCAAGAGGACACGGAGGACACATTGATATTCTGCACTGGAAAGCAGGAGTCACTGCTCAGCTTTCAGCCGGATACTCATAAAACTTGAGCAGTACAGAGTCTGAAACTGCCACCGCCATGACCATTAGTCAAGAGAAATAAGTGAACATGCCTAATCAGCTAGATCTTTGCAGGTTGCAGGGGTATGTTCAAACAGCCCAAGATGGTTTAGAGAAAAGCAGTGGGAATCAGGCAGTGGATCCTACCCCAGGTTTTGCCAGAACTATCTTTCCTACCTCAGCCACCTACTAGGACAAGATGTGTCAGTGAACGGCTGTATTTGACACCTCTAATATTTAGATAACTTTTGGTTCAGTCTTTTTATGCTTAAGCGCTTAACCCATTAGCCTCTGCAAAACCTACCTGAGGAAAAGCCCGCTGGCTAGTGAGTGCATCAAGCCAGACTGGCAAATGGTGAATTACATTTCCAAAATAAAATTCTTGTTTACAACAATGCCACTGCAAGTTGCAAGCAAAATTGCTGAGTAGAAATCAACAAAATAAGAAGTTTTATTTATTTTCTTCTTCAAAAATAACGACACACAGGAAAACCTATTTTACCAAATAGGCTGGCTTTCTGAACTACCTACTTCTATTGTTTACTTTGCAAAATACTTCTTTTGAAAACAGCATTTTCATATATACTGCACGTTCCAAGGTTCATTAAAATTAATTACATTCCTAGTCTTGACAGCGGATTGTCTCTGTTGGGGCTTAGAGCTGTTATTGCCCTTCAGGTCCTGATGCCATGACAGCACATGTCACAAAGGCGAGCCCAGCCAGAACCCAATGGATGCAGGTACTGTATTAATACAGAACAAAATCCTTCTCCAGACAATTACTCCCAACCTGCTAATAGCTCACCTATAGAGATAGTAAATCCTCAATATTTGACTGTTGGGAGACAAAACGCTACCAAAACTAATAATCCCTACTTACTCCTCGGGGAAAAACCATCACACTGACATTGCAGTCCAATGATTACCAGACTGAAAACTGGCAATAATTATCCATACTCTTCACACACTATTCCATTTGCTTACATCAGAGTGTTTTGTTATAAAAAATATATTAAAATAATATATATTAAATATATTACCACGTAAGCAATGTTACCTTATCTCAAACATATCCATCTGACACACTTCTGCCTCTTTCATTTCACCAATAAGTACAGTTGACTAGAATGACTTGCAGGTAAAACCTTAAAACCTTCTGAGGACCAAAGTAACTTTTGTGGTGGTAATATTTTCTTTTTAAAAATGCTTTCTTGTGGATCAAGGATTTGTGTAATTTCAGCAAAATATTTCAAATAAAAAGAAATAGTATGTTGCTACAGATCAGACAGGATAGCTTACGTTTTCACGTTTTTCACTTTCTTTTTTTCTTTCTCTGCCTTCTTTTTTTGTCATTACAAAAGTGTATTGAGATAAGAGATAAAAATTAGACACAAGGAAGTATAGCCTCAGGGGAAAACCCCAAAACATTTCAGCCCCCATTCAAAAACCATGTAAATGAGAAGGTTGCATTGAAAAGCATAACAAAATCTGCCCTTTTTTTCCTATAGTGCTCATATTTTTTTCCACAACAGCTCAACTCACTTTTTCAGGAGGCCCCATTAAAAGATTAATTTCTCTTTCAATGCAGTGCCTTCAGATGTTCAAAATACACTTGCATGTGAGACACATACAAACTGTGCTTACAGAGGACATAGAATATTTTGTAAAAAATGAATGCTTGATGCTCGTCCTGGAGTGACTCTGTTTTGGTTCAATACCAAGTGACCTTCAGATGTATAGTAATTGCTCAAGAGATCCATCTCAGAGCAGATTCCTAGGGAATCCAGTAACTCAAATATGGATCTGTTCTGAATAGGCTAAAGTATTTGTAGAATTGGAGAGGGTTATAGTGGTAGGACAGCAGTCTTTGGTCAGACCACTAAACCACTTATATTCTTACCCTCCTGACTCCCATCATAGAAGCAGAGTCTATACAATGTGAAGCTGTGAAGCTTTATAGCATGATCTACATAATATGTCCGTGAGCTGCCACTGTCTGAGAAAAACTGGCCACTGTAGACAACTTGTTGCTGGGCACGAGGGGATCAGTCTGAAAGGGTGCAAGTAGCACCTCTTAACAGCATAAAGGCACCCTGGTCTGTTTAGAAACCAAGATCCCCAAGCCCAGGCATAAAGAAAATCACGTTCCTTCCATACCCTACACAGACGACCCTTTGCAGCCTGCTGCTATTCCCCACCAGCTAGACAAAACTTGGCAAACAAAACTCAACTTCTAATACACCAGCTCAGCTCTTGGCTTATACAATAAACATGGGAGATGTTTATGGAAAAGAGAAAGGGTTATAATTTGGTATGTGGAACCATAAAGAGTTGTCTCCCTAAGAAGAATAAGGGGGAAGAAGGAAGGGAACAATGTATCCAAAAGGATGTTACACAGGCATCTGATTGAGCAGCTTACTTTGAAGACAGGAAATGCTTTCAAATTTATTTTGCTGTAATAAAAAAACCCCCAAACCAACACAAATAACCTAACACACAGACATAGCCTAAAAGAAAATTAACTCCCCGAAATAATGAACTCCAAAACAGCAGTGAGTTCAGAAGCAGTAAACTGATACACATAGTTTTATCCATATGAAGAATGATTATGATCTTTCTCAAGAAACTGCAAAAGACTTACAACCTCTAAGTTAGCAACTTACTGAACTCTGGCTGCCAGGGAAAATAACAGCAACCGCTTCTAACATTTTCTTCTGTAGACTGGCTCTATGATTCAAGGGAGGAAGGGAAGAACAGCAACCAGAAACGCTCATCTGCTCTATTTCCATTTTACATTATTATTCCTTCTGTGTATTGTGGTGTGCATGAAATCTCATTCCCTAGGAATATGAAACTTGAAGCCACTATTTCTTAAAACGCAAGTTTCAAAACAGTCTAATCTCACTGCCCTTCTTTTTGGAAATAATCTCAATTTCTCTAGGTATTACCTATCTCCCCGAAACCTCGACTACACTCTTTAAACCAACAGGCTTTGTCACTAAGTTGTGAATTTACCAACTTTCTGGCTTTCTGGACAATTGGCCAAACCCAGGAATCCATAATATATTAAGAGGGACTTCTTGTGACTAATGATGCTAATGTTGAAAAGTAAATGGTAGTGGTCTGCTTCATACTGCAGTCCACAAATCCCCCAACTTCCCTCAGAAATTTGGCCCTTCCTGTTTAAATCTGAAGCTTGCAATAGTCAATGATACAGCATAGGAACAAAATAGTCTATTTGGGTCTTAATTTGAACTAAAGCAGAACAACTGTAACAGCAGCAAACTGATAGCTGTTCTATCCTTTTTTTTATCCTCAGGCACTTCCTTTTCACACCCCTGAGCAAAAGGCTTCAGTAGTCCCATTCTGCAGGTGGAGAAATTACACTGTATTAAAAAGGATGCATCTTACCCCTCCCCAAGCCAGGAGTTAAGATGAGATCAGCACTGGGTGTCCTGGGCTCCAGACTAATCCGCAATCTTGGGCAGAATGCAGTAAAATACCAGAGCAACATCAAAGTACATTTAATCCAGTAAATCCTTCTGGTGTGGCACTGTGGAAGTGCACTGGTGGGAGCCCACAGGATGGATCAGTGCTTCCTGAAGGAAGCTTTTGTGTCTGATACAGCTCCTCAGGAACACATTTCCATGAGAAATCAATTTGAATGCTTTCCAAGGAAGTGTGACACTGCCTGGCTATCCACATTTCAGCATGGCCCCTTCGCTGTCATCTGCTAAATCAATTTCTTTCACTTGGTGCCAACACAGCATATTAGTTTTTAAGTTGTCTTCTTGCTGAATAAGATGTGGCAAACCTGTGAATTTTATTGGTTATAAGAAAGTTTGGAGAGGGAAAACAGTAGAAAGAAATATCAAAGCTAGAATTCAGAAATATCAAAGCTTTTACTTTCAGCAGCAGAGGGGAAAAAAAAAAATGTAATTTTTTATCTTGTAATGTGATTCACAGCTCTTTCCATAAGGCATTGATAATGCAATTCACGAATGGCAACCTTCATCATTTTTTGGGGTATATATTCTGCTAGCATGAACCTGTCCACACATTAAGAAGTGTCCAGTCCTAAATATGTCAGAACAAGAACAAACCTGAAGCAGCTGCATGGGACAAGGGTGTTTTGTGAGGGGAAGTTACCCAACATTAGCAACCGTAAAGCCAGCCAGAAATTCAAGATTAATTCAGAGATTTGGGTTAGCTTTTTAATTCATTGCTTTTTCTTATAAAACCTCAGCTTTCAAGAAAAAAGTGACTACTCCAATAGTTTATTTTCTATCCCCCAAAGCACTAAGGTTGCATAGCTTTTGTTACAGAAATTCGATTTTGAGGCAACAAGCAAAAATAAAAATGTTAACCAACAGATTACTCCCAAAGTACTTTAGAGAGAAGGCCAAAATCTTTGCTCTCTTTTTGAAACATAGCCAGGTACAGAAGCTGAAGTACATCAAAATGAGTCACTCATGACAGTCTAACAGATAAGGCAGATCCTACATTTCAGTGCTATGCCCATTAGCCTGAAGTCAGAATCCTAGGTCAAAAATTGCCCTTAGGAAAAAAAAAAAATAGCAAGCATCAGATTTACACTCCTGTTACAGGAAAGGGAAATTAAGATAATATCAACCTGCAGAGCACTTGAGTGAAGTAGTTTATGACCGTAAAGTCAGGTTGCTGTAGAACTGTCTAGGATTATACCAGCATATAAAATAGTCCTAAAGAAAATGGCATGTCCAAAACTACACACCTCCAACCATGCAAGTTTAATTGATTATAATTCTAAAATAAAATATCTAGGTTGGATTTTCAAAGGGCAGAAGACATTCAAGTACACATTTCCTTCCAATTAACTTCCAACAGGAAGATTTTGACTCATTTCTGCTTTGATTTTACTTTAAATAAGAACCACACTTCACATTTTTTGTGAGCAGTCTTGACTCTTGATACGGGAGTCAGCCTTGTGGTATTCCAAGCACATACAACTCTAAAAACCTATAAACATAATTTGATTATAATTTTCCCACATATGTGACAAAGAAGAATATTAAGACAGGGAGGGAAATGTGCTGTGTTGCCTTCTTCGCTGACCGGTGACTCATCACTGATGTGGGGCTGATATTAGCTGCAGTAGATCATAATATAAACTTCTATATTTTTAAATGCTTTGAATATGCACAATGGTGTGTAAATGCCAAATTACATTGCTTTCTTTTAACAGCACTATTCATGCACAACTGAATCAATCTATGGTCATTTGGACACAAAAACACTCTGTACAGTAAGAAACAAAAAGCAGCAGTTAAACATCAGTCTTTACAATACTTAATATTGGCTAATTCTAGCAGACTAGTTTGCCTCTCTCTTATAATGACAATTCATGCCTGACAGATAAACATATTGCTTACACAAATGTATTGAGATAATGTACTTTAACAAAACTACTGTAATATCTAATGGCAGGTATTAAAGGCTTACCTTTATTTGTCACTATCATCATAAGCATATATCCAATATCCATACTGTGTTCCTAAGCACTGGATTTGCTGTATAGTGTGTATTAAACTTCTTTGAGCTGTTCATAATGGATAAAATAAGTTTTATAGGACATAAAACAACCCCCAAAGAAAATACTGTTTTGGGAAATGTAACTTCCTTATCTTCTTAAGTAACCTACAGTCACTGCAACAGTGCCTAAAAAGCACTGCCATCAGCTACCAGTCATGGCACTAACTGATGTGGATTTAATTACTCCATTGTGTTTGGAAGTGTCTATGCCACATTACCTGCTGTTCTGTACTTTTCCCGGTATTGCACTTTTCCCCATCTCCTGCTTGTTCACCTGCTGCGGACTGCCAGGATCGTAGAGTATGAGCTGTTGGAGGAGGAGAACGCCTTTGCATTGCTTGACTACATGGCACCAGCTGCTTTGAAACCCTAGTGCCTGCTGGTGCTCCTTGAGAGGTTGCGGCATCCACAGATTATAGATGGCAACAGCTCCGCCACCTCGAATCTTGGTACTGAGAACAGCTTGAATCAAATCCATGAAGCACTGTAGGGCTGCTCTATGAACACCGATTAAAAAGCTTGCAGGATCTGTGTTTTGATTTCCCCATGAGGCCTCCAGACTGAGGCAATTAGCAGCAGGTTTTAGTGACTTGTGAAGCATTAATATAAAGCTCTTCTTCAGAATCTTGAAATCATGACAAGCTAAGTTACTTTGAATTGTACGTGTACAACTAACTATACTGAGATAACAGACCAACAGGACCAGTTCTTACTACTTCAATACTAGCATTCACTTTTTAATTTATTGAACTCACATTTTCTAAGTCTCCTAGAAGACTAAAGCACACACATATATATATATAAGTTTAGGGTTTTTTTCCTACTTGATTTGACTCATTGCTAAGCTGTAACATGCAAGCCAGAACTGAGCCCTGCAGCCCATGTACTGGAGGCATTTGGTTTGCAAACAATTCCATACTGTATTCATCTGAGCTACATAGGGTATACACACAAGGGTAGAGAAACAAGCTCCCAATTTAACATTACTGCAGCTTATTCTGAGCCAGAATGGGTATCCCTGCTCTACAGCACTAGGCCATGTAGATCCACCCTAGGGGAGGTAACTTGCTGAGTTAATGATATTGATATATGAACAGGTTTCCTGTTTATACAGATAGGTTCTGTCAAGAATTCTCCCTGCTGCAAAAGTTTCATAATTTAAAAAGAAAAGGCAGTAAATAATTTCTGAAGGTGATACTTATGAAATGAAACCATTTTTCATGGTACCCAAACAAAGGATTATCTGTCAATGGATCTAACATGGATGACATCTGTACTTCCATGGGGTCAACGCACTGTAAACAAACAAAAGGCTTTTTTAATGGCCAAGAGGGGAGGGGGAAAAAAAGTATCCATTTTCCCTGCAATATAGGTTGACGGACCTACACTGTTGAGACCTTTACATAAAAAGGCTACTTTTTCTTATGCATCTTGTCTCTAATATCCTCTTTCTATTAGGGAGTGCCAGGGAATATCCTATATAAACCAAATGCTGCTAAATTGCAAGGCACAAACCACAGATGTTTTGGGGTTTTTTTTTAAGTTTAGAGCTAAAGAGTATCAATATTCCTCAGTAGTCTGTGAGATCTATTAGTCTAAACTTTGGAAAGTCACTAAAAAGCAAAAGTGGCAATTTCCTGATTCTACTTTAGTGATGAGCAGAACTTGAAATGTACTTTCTTCCTTCCGTTGCTACTTACCATTGGACAAAAGAATATTTGAACTATTTCACAGTCAAAGCAAGAACCTGCCAGAGAAGCCCAAAGTGAGTAGAATTAAACTTCTAAACAAGCCTCCAAAATATGTGCTGCCTTTACTTAAAAAAACTTTGGGTCTTATTTGTTCCTTTTTTACCACTTGACCATCAGAAAAGATTTCACCATTCTCACTGCAAAGCACATGCTGGTTAGGGGCTTTTCACTGACTCAGAGCTGTGCCATCACAACTGTTTGTTTGGCCCTGTGCACTCAGGGCGAGATAGGTGCTGTTAAGAAAGCCATGCTGTAGCCTTATACAGCCCTGAGTCTCCCTGGCATCATAGGAGGAAAATGCAGAAAATGCTGGAGCTACAAGCCAGGATGTGGCACTGGAGTCCAAAACTGTGAGTTTGCTCAGTCTCCCAGCAACGAATTTGAGACACAGTATAAAAAGAGGCTCACAGGGAGTTTGCATCAGCTTAGCTGGAACAATACTAACAAACAGCTTGTGTTATGCAACTGAACACCAGGTTGCTTGCATGAGCATACTGGTAACAAAGTTTTAGGAAAGTCATGTATATCAGAGTAGCCCTCATTACATGCTGCATCCTAAGGACTCTGCTCAAATATGCTAAGGTGAGGAGTCTGAGGTCAGCCTTAAATGAGCAATTCCTTTATGTTAACCTCTTTAACCAGGTCTCCCAAACTTTCTCTCCAAGTCCCTGTGCAACTGAGTCATCTGAGCTGGAGTTCACATGCACGGCTGTCTGCCAGTAATGGGCTTTCAGTCATAACAGATTGGAAAGCGCTTGGGGATTCTATCACACCACTTTCCCACCAGTGCTACACCAAAGTTGTCCATGGTCACACTAGCATACAAAGGGGACAACGCAGTGGAGAACAAAGTATATAAAGCACTACAGATTACATTTCCTGAACTGAGCTGGGTTTTGTCATGTGGAAGTGCATATAAATACACAGTTATCAGCATTTATTACAACTGAAAAAACATACACATTACTGCTAAAAAAATCATCCATTCCAGTTTAACAGGTCCCACTGGTGAATAATGCCATGCACAAGTTGCACTGCTGAAGATAAATGAGCTAGATTACCTACGTAATATCTCATCCATCTCAGTAAAAGGTGCTAAATGGTGTATGAATATGTGTAAAGCCAAGTGACAGAAGTACATACTCATTTTCAAAAAAGGAAAAAGTAATAGAATAATTTTATACCCAGGCCTTCTAACACAGATCAAATTAAGGGTGGAATTTCACTCTATCATTATTTCCATTATATGCTTTTATTTGGAAAGGTTAAGAACTCAGCTATTAAAATGCACTCTTGAAAGAAATTTTACAGGTAGAGCATTCCAGCATGAAAAAACTGCATTATATACCAGGAAGGGGAATTGTTTGTAATTTTTACATTGGAATTCAGCACAAAACAATTCTCAAACTTTTCCATTTCTTTCAACTAAAGCATCAGATGTCTGTGTTCATAATAAAGCTTTTAGTGAATAAACTATCAGCATCTAATGAAGTACACACCAGAACAGACATTGCAATTACCACATCAAAAAAAAAAAAAAAAAACAAAACCAAAAAAAACCCAAACCCCACAACTCTTGTCTACTACACATTTCCTCTAAATTTCAGGAAGCAAGATGAAAAATAAAACCTCAGAAGATACAAAGATATGTTCTTCGGCTTGCAGATCAAGATTATGGCAACTGTTGTCTTCTCTTCTGACAGAGCACGAACATTTGGAAAAGTCTGAAGGCAGGAAGAAGTCGGAAGAGCACTGAACCTAACCTATTTAAAGACAGGTACCATCTCTTACTTATCTCTTAGCACAAGGATATTGCTACAGCTCCAGAATTCTCATAGGAGGTCTTCAAACCTTGACATAAGGACAGCAACTGACAGACACAGCAAACTCCAGTCCACACAGCCCTGGGAGATCAGCAGAGCTGATGACACCTGCAAAGAAATTGCCCACTATATGGAGGTGATGAAAAGTGTAGGGAGCTGCCTGGAAAGTTTGTTTCCAAATATGAGATCTGCTTTAAAATATGATCTTTGATGATCTGTACTTGTATGTTGTTGTCTTGTTAGTTAAACAATAGGAAATAATATTAAATAACTTCCACTATACCTTAAGATTAAAAAAAAATAAAATCTTATACTTCTTAGACTGCTGTATTTCACATTATTCAAGTTAGTGCAATAAAGACAAATTTAATTTCATCAGGATCCCGTTAATTAGTCTGAGATGAGCTTTGCCCTGTTAGAGGTTTATAGCAAATTTTGTGGAAAACGTTCTATGCAGTTCTATTTAGTCGTACTCCATCCCATACAAATACAACATAAAATATTTTAAAAGCTTACCATTACAGGAACATGCTGCTCAACAAGTCATAATGGATGGCAGTGCTCTTACTTGGGAGAAATGCTGCCCAAACCACCACCACTTATAATTGACAGAAGGAAAAGGCCTATCTCCATCAGGAAGGTGAACTGTGTTAACCTAATGTGTGTTCATTCAGCTGAGGCTATTTGATCAGTTCTGCAGATTGCTAATGGTCCTGGCGCTCAGCTTGTTGTATAGTGTCCAAATAGCAGAGCAGCAGCTCCTGTGGGCAGGGGAAACAAAGTCAGGAGAGTTTAAATGATATCACAAAGATACCCTGCCCGTTTTTGTGGTAGAGCCTGAAATTGCAAGTCTGGTGGCCTGATCACCATGATGAGCTCTCTCTAATCAAATCTTCTGTGAGAACAGGAGGAAAAGCAAAATGCAGTCTAAGCTCCTAAAACTAAGGATGCTTCATGTATGGCCATTAATCTGACATGTGCTGGTTTAACCTCTGGTCTAACAAAAAGTGGCATGAGGTCAGTTCGACAGTAAAGAACAGCAAAGGTTGTGAAGGAAAGAGAAGGGTAAGACTTTCAAAAAGCAATGTACATTGCAATATATATAAAATTCAGGCTACTTATTTAAAAATGTAAACTCAGCTTTTGAAATCTCCCTAAAAGACAACCTCTGCTCCGTGAAAGGCAAAATGATTTTTAAGCCTCACAATAGTTATTTCATTTTCTCTCACCCTTGTCTTAAACAAAAGCAGTAACAAAAAAAAGTACCAATTCATAAAGACTCAATTCTCAAGCCACTGTGTCATGTTAAAATCTGCTTTGTATTCCCTGGTGGGAAGGTTCCAAACACCAAAGGGAACAGCACATAAACATGTGAGAACAGAGTTTGGCTCCACATACATATTTGCCTCAAAGCAGAAATATTTAGTTCTCAACTTTTACGGTTGTTTGAAGTGGCGTCTCTCTAGCACTCAAGAGGAATTGGGAGTGACTGTGAGCATATATCGATCTTACATTCTAAAAATAAACTCCTTTCTCTATGAATCCTGACACTCATCACAGAGATTATAATAAGCCATTCTTAGAAACAGCACTGTATGATGAGCTACATCAAGCAACCTAGCACAGAAGAGTGCCTAAATATTAGAGCCTGGAGCACAGAAAAAAGAAATTGCAACAGGGGAAAAAGGGATGGGAAAGGTGATGCCAAATGCTTTACAAAAGTGGTTTATTCATCCTTACAAGACAACATAACCAACTGTTTGACATCCAAATCCTGGTGTCCATCAAAATCATAGCAATCAATATATATCACGTAGCTTTCTGGCAGCCACGTGAAAATAAATTTGCATAAAATCAGGAGACAACTAGAAGCCTACTCCATGACACCAAATTAGAGCACTAAATGGAAACAGAGATAAATAAATAAGCCTGGCTCCAAGAATGAAACCCTGGAAGACATGCGAATTAGTCACTGTAGAAACAGTTGTAAAGTAAGTAGACTGAACAGACTTGGAGAGAAGTGTCTGTCCAGGAGGAGAAACAAAGCAAAACTGTGTCTGTGGTTCCAAGGCAGAAGGGAAAGGGCAATACTTTGCTTCACTGTTGACAACAAATGCAGTTGTTTTTTTAAGCACTTACAGATCAGACTTTAAGCATTAAACAGAGAAGCACATCCATCAAGTTTTTTTCTACTCCTTAAGGCCACTGCTACTGCACAGACTGGAGAGAAAGCAGATGAGTTAACCTAAGGACAAGAGAAGGACCAAGAGGCAGGTATTATCTGTGTTTGAAGAGAGTACCATGGAGTTTCTTACTTGTTGGAAATTTAGTTTACAGAGGAGGCGACATCAACACAATCCTATCCCATTTCAAAGAACAGCTGCAGAAAAATTTGGATGTAAAAATTATGCTCCTGCTTCTTAATAAAGCACTAATAAAGGAAGAGGTACTATTATTTAAATCTTACCACTTCCATTAAGTTTTCTGACAGTACCACCTATGCCTTCACAGAATCATGGAATTGTCGGAGTTGGAAGGGGCTTCTAGAGATCACCTAGTCCAACTCCCCTGCTAAAGCAGGATTGCCTAGAGGACCTTACTCAGGACTGCATCCAGGAGGGTCTTGAAAACCTCCAGGGAAGGGGACTCCACAACCTCCCTGGGCAGCCTGTTCCAGAGCTCTGTCACCCTCACCATAAAGAAGTTTTTTCTCATATTTGAATGAAACTTACTGTGTTTCAGCTTGTGTCAATTGCCCCTTGTCCTGTCACTGGGAATCACTGAAAAGAGTCTGGCTCCACCCTCCTTCAACCCACCCTTCAGATACTTGTAAGCATTAATAAGGTCTCCCCTCAGCCTTCTCTTCTCCAGGCAAAAGAGCCCCAGCTCTCTCGGCCTTTCTTCATGAGGGAGATGGTCCAATCCATTAACCATCTTTGTTGCCCCACAATGGACTCTCTCCAGTAGTTCCCTGTCTCTCTTGAACTGGGGAGCCCAGAACTGGATGCAGTATTCCAATTGTGGCCTCACCATTGCAGAATAGAGGTGGAGAATGGCCTTCTCTATTTAACACCAAACTTTCTGAAGGGTATATTTCCTTTATTTCAACATCCTGTGTCACTCCACCTTTCTGACCTTAAATACAGGTCCTGAACCTAATTCCTCAAAGACTAGGCTAGATGTTGTCCACTCCATCCTAGAGAACAAAACTTGTCAGCCCTAGATTTTCATAGAAGATAGCTTTACAAAAATTAGTTCAGTGGTACAAAAACTATTTAAAGCTATCAAAACTGAGGAAATAATTTAATCTGCTCAACTTCAGCAGAACTCTTCTCCTAAAGAGTGTGAGGACTAGCCATGCATTCATAAGACTTCACTTGCGATACTCCCTGTACCAAATACACCAACTCCATAGCTACATAACAACTCTTACTCCTTCTCACGTGCTACAATCCCTATTGCACAGAGGTGAACTAAATTTTTGCATCATCTGAATATAACACAGTGTTTCAAACGTGCATACACAGATGGAGCATTCAGTCATATTCTATAAATAACATTAAAGAAAATGGTTTGGCAGGAGCTACTGCCTTTAAAGGACAGCTTAAAATATATTTATCCACATCATTGTTCCTGAACAGTCATAAAACAAGGAAAAAGATGTAACACAACCAACCAGCCAGATTTAAAGGTCTCTGTTTAAAAATGTTGCTGTTTTTTAACACTACTATAGTATGAAGTTTGACAGGGAGATAACAAAACCAGTTGTAGCAAAATCTAATCCAAAAGGTAGGTGATCAAAGAAATATATTGTGGGTCACTTGAAGACTGTCAATGACTTATTTTGACAGGAAAGATCTCAGAGAGAAGTCAAGTTGTCTTATTTAAAGGCAGAACCACATTGTAAATCACTTACCTGAAAGTAGTGGCGAGTATTTGGCTTTAAGCCACTGTAGGAGAACTATGTTACAGTTCTTGTGAAAAGCACAAAATTCATTGCAGAACTCCTAACTCTGAAACAAGTTTTTTAAGCAATACCCCCTCCAAAATTATCTTTTCAATTACTTTGGACTCCCTCTTCAAAAGAATTTTACACTTAAGCTTTTCATGCCCAAAATATTGAGTGCAATCAAATGGAGTTCTCTGTCCCACCACAAATCTTCTGGAACCACAGATTTCAAAGGAAAAATTCTGCAGCTTTATTACTAACCTGTCAGAACTACAGTGCCCAAAACAAATGATCCTCCTTTTTATAAGATCTGCAGTTTGCTCTCCACCAATGAAGGAAAACAGTGTCTTTCATGAATCTGTTTTCTCTTATGCTATTGCTAGTACTCTGCTGAACCATAAACACAAATACCAAAGATGTTTACAATTTTTGTGAGTGACAGTTTTTTTCAAAATATTACTGAATGCATCTATATTTTTTTAAATACCTTCTTCCTCCTTTCATTCCTTCACCTAAAAAAAATGAATAATCAACACATAGCAAAATGGAAGGTCAGGGAAACTGCAAAAAAAATAATGTCATGAACACAGTTAGTGCAATAGAACTGTTCTTTTAATAGTAATTTCTTCAAGCAACATTTAAAATTACTACATACACCAAAAAAAATCTAGATGAAGACTTGCAAGCAGAAAGATATAATAAATATTAAATACCACCTCCCCAGGCAGCCTGTTCCAATGCTTGATAACCGTTTCAGTCAATAAATTTTTCCTAGCATCCAATCTAAATGTACTCTGGAACAACTTGATGGTGTTTCCTCTTGTCCTATCATTTGTTGCTTGAGAGAAGAGACTGATTCCCACCTCGCTACAACCTCCTTCCAGGTAGTTGTAGGGAGTGTAAGGCCTCCCTTCAGCCTCCTTGTCTCCAGAATAAACGATGCCATTTCCCTCAGCTGTTCCTAGTCACTTGTCCTCCTGACCCCTCACCAGCTTCATTGCCCTTCCTTGGACATGCTCCAGCACCTCAATGCCATTCTTGAAGTGAGGGGCCCAAAACTGTACACAGTTTTGAGGCATGGCTTCACCAATGCTGAGTACAGGGAGGGACAATCACTTCCCTAGTCCTGTTCACCACATTATTTCTGACATGTGGATACTACTGGCCCTCTTGGCCACCTAGGCACCTGCTGGCTTATATTCAGCTGGCTGTCGACCAACAGGCCCTAGGTTCTTTTCTGCCAGGCAGGTCTCCAGCCACTCTTCCCCAAGCCTGTAGTGTTGCATTGGGTTGTTGTGACCCAGCTCAAGGACCTGGCACTTGGCCTCATTGAACATCAGACCTTGGCCTTGGCCCAGCAATCCAGCCTGTCCAGATCCCTCTGTAGAGCCTTCCTACCCTCAAGCAGATCAACACTCCCACCTAACTTGGTGTCATCTGCAAACTTAATGAAGGTGCACTCAATCTCCTTGTCTAGTTCATTGATAAGGATGTTAAAAAGAACTGGCCTCTGGGGAACTCCACTTGTGACCAGCCACCAACTCAATTTAACTCATTTTATGACAGTTCTTTGGGCCTGGCACTCCAGCCAGTTTTTAACCCAGCAAAGCATATGCCTGTCCAAGCCACAAACAGCCATTTTCTCCAGGAGCATGCTGTGGGAAACAGTGTCAAAAACCTGGTAGACAACATCCAGAGCCTTTCCCTCATCCCCTAAGCAGGTCACTTTGTCACACAAGATCAGGTTTGTCAAGCAAGACCTGCCTTTCATAAACCCATGCTGACTTAACCTGATCAGCTAGTTGTCTTCTGCATGCCATGCAATAGCACTCAAGGTGATCTGCTCCATAGCCTTCCCCAGCACCGAGGTCAGCTGGTGGGTCTGTAATTTTCTGGATCCTCCTTCCAACCCTTCTTGTATATGTGTATCATGCTAACTTCCAGTCAACTGGGACCTCAGATATAAGAGGCAAAATGACTTCCTCGAAATGCTCTACAAGGTTATGTCAGAACTGGAGTTAAAACTCAGGTCATTTTGGCAGCACTTCACTTTATGCACTTCCCACTGTTTCTCTGTTAGTAACTGTGCCCCTAAGCGAGTATAAGACTGCTCACAACAAGCAGTCCCAAGCAAATAGTGGGGCTCCAAACTATTGAAAACACTGCTGCAACCTAAAGAAAGTCTCAGGCCCCAGTTCATATCCATCCACACTGTTAGAATAATTAATTAGATTTGAAGATTATTCATTACCACCCTCTCTCAAAGAAAACCTTCAGTGCAGACAGAGACCCAGCTGGGAGCTGTCTATCTGCTCCTGCCCTCACACACTCAGCCTCACACCAGCTACACACTGTCAGCTCGTGCAAATGTGGTGTGCGATCACATGCAGGGGTGCTTATGTGTGTATACCAAAAACACGTACCTAACTGTGACACACATGTCCAGACACAGAATAAGAAATGAGTCATTATATGTAGACCTTTTATTCTGTCAAGGTAAAGCAGCACTGAAAGAATATTGTGTGCTGCTGAGCTAAAACAAAGGGCAGCCTTTCCCTAGGGCTCATTTTCTCGAGATACACACAAGCGAATAAGCTCATACTACATTTTGCAATAGTTGCTGTGGCTAAGGCACGTGAGTGGTGGTGTTTATCTGTGGGAGCCTTCTGTCTAGGCACAGGATAAAGACAAGCTGTCAAAAATATGCATAGCTAAATATTTGTAAATCAGGACAACAGAAAATGTAAAGTAATGAAATACAGTGAAAACAACACCCTCCTCCCTTAGGGCTGCCCTGCTTCCTCCCTGCTTTGGAAAGAAACAGGTAAAATCTGAAAACACTTCAAACTAGAAACAGGCCTGAAGTAAAACTTTGCATCAGAACACCACCTCTAGACTAAACACCTTAGCTCATTTTTTGATCTCTGCATCCAGTTTTACAGTTCTCCAAAATTTGGATTTGGCCAAAAGAAGAGAAAAGTTCAGTATGGAAGCTTGGATAAAAAACCAGGAACCTATCTAGGGACTTGGTCCTGTGCTTTTGAAGACTGAGCAGGTGACCCAAGTGGAGTGGTAACAGAGCAATGGGAGTCCATTGCACTGTGTTCTTTTTCTCCATTTCATCTTTCAAACTTACCTGGTAACTACTGAATTATACAAGACAGAAGAAAGAACTTTTCTTTCATGCTAACACCTAGTTAAACAGTACTTACTGTAATTGCTTGGCAGTAGACCAAGGTATCTCCCTTAAAGTCATAATTTATGCTAATACTACTATGATAGCTGTTGCCATTCAGTATCCACTTCAGATGAGATAATACAAGTAGGTTACTACAGTCTCAGAAGCCCTGCAGAGACCATTTCAAGCATTGCTTTCTCTATCCTGAATAGTCACCAGCTAACATCTAGGGTTGCCAAGCTGAAGGGAACAGTTTCAACATTGCTTTTCCAGTGGAAGCATTTGCTCGGTAACCCTGAATTTGCTAGGATCATGTTGTACATGCTGAACCAACACACGCATATGGGTGAAGAACTGTGTCTATTAAGCCTGAGATGATTAGCACTCGAGATGACCAGCAGTCCATCTCTTTCACATGTCATATCACTATGTAGCAGAGACCTCAAACCAGGGTACAACTAAGTTGTATTTTCTGGGGTTAATGAGCCCAGGCTTGACACAGGCTATTTGTAAAATATGTGAGTTACTATCAACAAAGCTAGACTTCTGTATCTCTTCAGATGCTGCATTGTGTGTCCAACAAATGATTAGTCCCCCAAAAACTTAAAGTAGTAGCCAGGCTTTGAAACAGCTGTGCACATCTGTGAACAGCAGGAACTGCTTGCTTCTAAGCTTTCCTGGAAATTATGTTCTTAAAGACTCTAAGCTCTTCTAAATATTTGTCCTCCAGTATTTGTATTGCAAACACAACCCAAAACACCCCCAAAGAACATACTCTACTAAGATGGCTGTGTTTAATGATTTAGATGGGCATCATAATATATTACATTGTATTATATTATTATTGATGTCTGCATCCAGTTTCACACTTCTCCAAAACTCCAAAATTTGGATTTGACCTAAAACAGAGAAAAATTCAGTACAATATATATTATTGAAGGAAATAGAAGACCTGGTTACCCAGGATATGGAGAAAATTGAGTTACTGAATGACTTTTTTGCCTTGGTCTTCACTTGCAAGGGCTGTAACCACTCCACCCAAGTTGCGGAAGGCAAAACAGGGGCTATGAGAATGAAGAACTGCCCACTGTAGGAGAAGATCAGGTTCATGACCATGTAAGAAACTTAAAGACGCATAATACCATGGGACCTAATGAAATCAGTACACGGGTACTAAGGGAGTTGGAGGATAAAGTTGCTAAGCCACTTTCGATTATATTTGAGAAGTCATGGCAGTCCAGTGAAGTTCCCACTGACTGAAAACATAATACCCATTTTCAAAAAGGAAAAAAAGGAAGACAAAGGGAACTACAGGCCAGTCAGTCTCACCTGTGCACCCAGCAAGATCATGGAGCAGATCCTCCTGGAATCTCTGCTAAAGCATGTGGAAAATAAGGAGGTGATTGGTGACAGCCAAATGGCTTCACCAAGGGCAAGTCATGCCTGACAAATGTGGTCGCTTTCTACAATATTGCCACAGCAATGGTAGACAAGGGCAAAGCAAGAGATGTCATGCATCTGGACTTATACAAAGCATTTGATACTGTCCCACATGACATCCTGGTCTCAAAACTGGAAAGGCATGGATCTGATGGATGTACTACTTGGTGGATAAGGTACTGGTTAGATGGCTGCAAAGGGTTGCAGTCAATGGCTCAATGCCCAAGTGACAATGTGGTGTTTCTCAGGGGCTGGTACTGGGTATTGAGTGCACCCTCAGCAATTTTGCTGGTGACACCAAGCTATGTGGTGCAGGTGACACACTGGAGGGAAGGGATGCCATCGAGAGGGACCTGGACAGACTGGAAAGGTGGGCCTGCACAAATCTCACGAAGTTCAATCAAGCCAAGTGCATGGTCCTGCACCTGGGATGTGGCAAACAGGCACAAATACAGATTGAGTGGAGAATGGCTGGAGAGCAGCCCTGAGGAGGAGGACTTGGGAGTGCTTGTGGATGAGAAGCTCAACATGAGTCAGCAATGTGCACTTGCAGCCCAGAAAGCCAACCACATTCTGGGCTGCATCAAAAAAGGTGTAGCCAGCAGGTTGTGGGAGGTGACTCTGCCCCTCTACTCTGTGCTCATGAGGCCCCACATGGAGTTCTGTGTCCAGATTTAGATTCCTCTAACACCTGTTAGAATGGGTGCAGCTGAGAGTCATGAAGATGATCGGAGGGCTGGAGCACCTCTCCTATGAAAACAGGCTGAGAGAGTTGGGGTTGTTCAGCCTTGAGAAGGCTCCAGGGAGACCTTTTAACTACCTGAAGGGTGCCTACAGGAGAGATGGGGAGGGACTCTCTGTAGTGATAGGACAAGGGGTAATGGTTTTAAATTGAAAGAGGGGAGATTTAGATTAGGTATTAGGAAAAAATTCTTTACTGTGAGGGTGGTGGAGCACTGTCCTAGGTTGCCCAGGGAAGTTGTGGATGCCCCATCCCTGGAAGTGTTCAAGGCCAGGCTGGATGGGTCTTTGAGCAACCTGGTCTAGTGAGAGGTGTCCCTGCCCATGACAGGGGGGTTAGAACTCAATGATCTTTAAGGTCCTTTTCAAATCTAACCATTCTGTGATTCTATAATGGAATGTAATGGAAATTCCTCTTGTCTTTTCTTGCCACAGAGTATTCAACTCATCAGCAAGGCAGGAACACCTAAATAGCAGACAGCCAAAGGAACTGTACTGCAGTGCTTCTTAATATTTTTTCTTGGAATGCACAAAATTCATTATTTAAGCATGGTGTGTTTCTCACCCACTTCAAATCAACTCCCTGCTCCTAGAATAAGTGGAATTTTAGGGATTCTGAAGGCCCTCAAAAATTTAAGAAACATTTTTGGTAGGATCTAAAAGACATAAGCTGCTTCAAACCCAAAGTATATTCTCACTTTTCTCAGACACTGCAAAAATTTCCACTTTCTACTGTGTCATCAAGCAGTGATCTTATTTCTTGACTGACAAATAGGTGGGTTTGCCTGTGCAGGTACATATTTTGTAGCTAAAATGAAGATGCATAAGTAGTTGTTAAAAATAGTTGTGGAAAAAATTACTATATAAGTGTAAGTCATCAGAAACCTGAGCAAGATGCATTCATCAAGGGAAAGCCTCACAGTTTTCCACTGGATTTTTTTAGTGGGCTTTAAATTGAAACGACTTGTTTCTCCATCACACACAACAGAATCTCCCCATGCAATGGGCAAGCAGCTGCTTGTAGCTGCATTTATTTCCAATGCTTGTTGAAGCCTCTCTTTACTAGCTACTGTTTCCATAGGGTCATAATTTTGATAGAAACACATATTTACTCAACTATACTACTTGTGTTTTCCTGTCTGAGTATATTTCCCTTTCCTCTTTCTAGTCAATATTTCATTCCACGACATGCTATTAACAAGAGCAGAAAATCCAGGAGGCTTTTTTCTTTTGTCTTTTTTTTCTTTAATAATAGATGATATCTATTTCAAAAGATAAAGATATTTCCTTGCTCTGGGATGTGTTCTTTTCTTTCCCAATAAACCACTATTTTGAACATTATGTTTGCTGCCTTCAAGAAAGAGCAGATAACATTGAAGAGATTTAATTAATATGTACCACAGCATGACCTCAATGGATAGAACATCTACCGTGAAGGAGCAGAGCTGTAGGAGGTAATTAGAGCACACCATGACATTTATTACTAATGCTCTTCCATTGACATTTGCTGTTGACAGGCTGCATATAAAGTTTTCCTCTGTTTGCATTGACTTACAATGATATAGACCTTCCCACATACGTAAGCGAGGAATGCTTGTGCTGTTTACAGTAAATTAAACCAAAAGAGACAGAACAAAATCTTAAGCTTTTTAGAGCAACTAGCTAAATTCTGGATGCAAATTTCTTCACCACGCAGTGTACTATGAAGGGCTGCTGGTATGAAATGCATCCTCTGAGAAGGGGAGAAATCCCATGTTCCTGTCCCTATTCTCTTCTGCAGTGTGGATTTAAGAAAACAACAACTGTTTAGTGTAAAATGGATAACCAGAGAGCACAAGAATCAGGATCAAGGACCCTCCTCTTCCAAGCCCTCCCTAGCCCTAAAAAAGTGCTCTGCTCTTGGGTTGCATTACAGAGGGAGTATCTCTGTATTTTACTAGCAGATGCATTCAAGTAATGATTTAATCCTTTCAGGGTTTAAAATATAATCTCAAAATTATTAAATTCGGCAAAAAGCACGCAGTAAGGGGAGGGCAACCTCCACTGATGTCAGCAAAAGTATCTAGAAATACTTTAAGAGTCCTGGTAAAATCTGACAAATTTTACAAGATATGAAACACTCAGTGGTAGAATGCAGCTGGAAGAGTATGTTTAAAAAAATCCTTTTCAACTGGGCCGAAGCAGCCTGATTAACTCACTGAATTTCATTCAAAAACTTTTTTTAAACATACTCCAGTTCCTCCCCTTTCCTTTCTTCCTTCCCTCTCCCAGCACATTAAGCCTTACAAGATAAAAAAAAAAAAAAAAGAACTTTTGTGTTTTAATAAGTATACTCTGTTTCAGAGTGGCCTGCTCTCACCAGGAGACAATTATACCTGTAGCTGCCGGAGGACAATTCTGTGACCCAAATTTGAATTTTTACAGTGAGTTATCAGGAAAGAAAAGTGGGTACCTGTAACACTGGAGACAGCACAGGTCAGGTAGAATACATCAGAAACTACAGAAATTAAACACTACCATGAATAGCATCTTGTGTGTTCAATACCAGAGCCTATTCTTGTGAAATCTTCCCACAGGCAGGAAGTGGTTTACATTACTGGCTAATGGGAATGTAATGGGAGGTGCTACATCCCCCTTAAATTATCTTCTGTCTCAGAATATAATCTATATGCATTTCCAGTTTTGTGGATAAAGAAGATTTAGCAGCCTCATTTTCTCATAATAGTTATGTCTATGAGAACATCTTGGGTGTTCTGTTCGATTAACTTCCTAGCATCCCACTGATTTCAAAAAACACACTAATAGAAAGCAGCAAGGAGAGTACACACAAGTACTTTGTAATTAAAGATTAATTACAAAGAGTGAAGAAAAGCAAACAACTTCAGATAAAAATCAAAAGCAAGCCATGCTTCTGCTTAGGCACTTGCCACAGCTTTTCACGTGGTAGGAAACAAATGCATTAGACTTCTGGCAGAGAGCAAAAAACTGCCTATGATTTGGCCAGGGTTTATTGTGCTACTCACCACTGACCTCATTAGCACCCTGTGCGCTACTCACTGCCCACCCCGTAGTAACCTCCTACTGTTGCTTATCTTATACTAAAGTTACAGGCAGACCTGGGATCCTTCTTCTTGGACTAGTTACATAAGGTCCTACCACCAGAGCAGAAAAATAACAAGTATAACCACCAATGAATCAAGATTAAATTTACTTTTGGTTAAAATGAGAAAAACATGGGAGAAAATTAACTGCTATGCAAGCAGTGCTATTTAAGAAGTGGTTTGTGTTTGTTTTTAAAACCACAGATGATTCAAAAAAGCTTGGGCATAGCTGTACTGCAAAACTCGTTTGTCTCCATCCAGGTCGGAAAAAGGTAGACTGAATTCAAGCCTGCCAGCACATGTTCATGTCAATGTCCTTTCGTCATCTCCCCATGAAAAATGGCTGTACACAGAGCTGCTTCTTTCCTGTAGCCAGACATAACTGGCCACAGACTGTTAAAATAGTATTTTAATGTGCAAGAATGGTATTTTGACATGATTAATCTTCTATGTTTTTTCATATTCATTCGCACTGAAATATTTTGAAAACAGCCTCTTGCCAGTCCAATGTGGCACATCAAATATGGGTAGTTACACATGAAAAATTGTGCACTGCCAAAGGGTTAAGTGCTACACAGTGTGTGGTTATGCACACATTCTTAGTTGTAAAACATTAAAGCAATCACTGATGTTGTAATCTGAAATCACAAGAAATCCAAATGCTGCATTCTGAGCATATACATTTGTTGCTCAGTGACACAGCTACAGCAGTCAAAACCCAGCAAAAGCCAAGATTTTCCTAGGTTTCTTGAAATAGTATGTGAATAATAGACTTACTACCCCTCTCTCCCAACTGATAGTATTTTTGAAGGACTTTGCTTTACTATGTTTGTGTAATCAAGACACATGACATATTCCAACAATGATTTATAACGATAAATATTCCTGTGTGTGAATTGAAAGGAGAGTGAGGTTTGTCGGGTCTAGCTGCTATAGCTGGAAAAATCAGAGTTATTTTTTCTGATACGCAGTACTCTCACCATATCTGCTCTGAAAAATGATCACGTGTGCACTTCCCAAAAGTTTAACTCTGCTGGAAGAGCTTAGCAATGTATTGTAATAACAGTCCAAGAAAATAAATCTCTTATTAGATACCATATATGAGGAAAATATTATAAACCCTTGTAATAAGTCCTTGATGGACTATTTTGCAATTTCTTAATTTATATATGTATATAGAAACCTCTCTGCCCCAAATAGTAGTTCATTTACTTTACATTATGAACACATTTTGTGATTCAGATGTAAAGCTGTTACAGAAAGCAAAGAATTTACAGAAATTGGGAAATCCTTTAAGTATTTCTAAGTTGGTTTCTGGTTATAGTGATGTCCTCCAATTCTGTCAGAAAGACTGGCAGTATTAAAAGACTTACAAAAGCCACATCTCTTTGGGAATACTCAAGTCAGATCAGCTGACACTCTGAGGAAAATATACATAACTTACAGCACGTTGAACCCCAAGTTGTTAATATGCTGCTTTCAAAAAGCAGTAACTCCATTAACATGACACTACTGAAGTCATTTCTAAGGGAGCTTGTGTGGAAATATGGACCAAATGTTGAGCACTTTAGAAAAATTGAAAATCTAGCCCTACATCTGCTCCAGCGAAAATATTTGCCTGTATCTAGTGGAGTCCCTCAGGGATCAGTACTGGGACCAGTACTATTCAATATATTGATCAACGACTTGGATGAGGGACTAGAGTGCACTGTCGGCAAGTTTGCTGATAACACAAAACTGGAAGGAGTGGCTGATGTGATGTACCAGAAGGCTGTGCTGCCATCCAGCGAGACATGGACAGGCTGGAGAGTTGGGCAGGGAGAAGTTTAATGAAATTTAACAAGGGCAAGTATGGAGTCTTGCATCTGGGCACGAACAACCGCAAGTACCAGCATAGGTTGGGAAATGTCCTGTTGGAGAGCAGCATAGGGGAAAGGGACCTGGGGATCCTGTTGGCCAGCAGAATGACCATGAGCCAGCACTGTGCCCTTGTGGCCANCCCAGTGAGGGTGAGGAAACACTGGAAGGGGCTGCCCAGAGAGGTTGTGGAGTTTCCTTCTCTGGTGACCTTCAAAACCCGCCTGGATGTGTTCCTGTGTGACCTGATCTAGGTGTTCCTGCTCTGGCAGGGGGGTTGGACTAGGTGATCCCTGATATTCTGTAATTCTGTGATTTTGAGATCCCATCTCTATGGTTTGTTACATTAGCCTTAAAGTATCAAAACATGCACACATACAAAACATGAAGAAGTAATTTTATACATTTTACACAGAGGATAAAATCTTGGATTTCCCTTCAAAATTAAGCGAACACTGGAGAAGTTGAGTGACTTTTTTTCTTAACCAACTCTAAATGGTAACAAACCAAACAAACAAAAAAAACCACAAAAACCACCACCAAATCACAAAACAGACTCCACATCTCCAGTGTTCCACATTCTTTGCCAGCTTTCTCGCTGAAGCTCTGCAGGATCCTAGATATGCTCCTCCTGGAAATACAAAGCTAATGCTTGTTCTGAAAATTTGGAATCAAGCTGATTATGGCTAGCTTGTCACGGTTTGTCCTTGTATTAGATTTCAACTAAATTCAATTACACAGTGTTCTCCTTGCTGCCATGAGATGAATGGCAGGACGAAGATGAATGAACACAACTGCTGAAACTGATTGATCCCAACATGCAGGCAGGTTGATTAAAGTGTCCAGAAGCAAAATGAGGAATAGTATTCATCAGTAACTACTGGCTGGGTCTTCAATTAAATGCTGTTTTCACCAAATGCCAAGAAACAGTCTGATTCCTGTTGGTTTTGCAAGAGCCTGAGTGCAGCACCCGAACTGAAACTTGACAAAGTGAAATAAAACTTTCTTTTTTTTTATATTAGCCCATCTATAGCTTTCTTTTCAAAGGCTACTTAGCTGCTCCAAAATATTTACCTGGGACAACTAAACAACCAAAAAGCATGTTAATGAAAGGCGAAGCTGAATTGGACACTTCATAAAATACCAAATTGGAAGGGGCGTCAGAGATCATCTGGTCCAATCTTTCTTGGAAAAAGCACAGGCTAGACAAGATAGCCCAGCAACCTGTCCACCTGGATCTTAAAAGTGTCCAGTGTTGGAGAATCCAACACTTCCCTGTGATATTATTCCAATGGTTCACTGTTCTCATTGTGAAAAAATTTCATCTTGTGATACTTACTTGTATGACACTGATAGTCATACAAGTCACAGGTGAACAGACTTGAGTTTGTCTGGTGACTGCTTCATCTTTGCTCAACATTACACCCTAAAAGGAAAGTACTCAACCGCACATTCCCAAGTGGTTAGCTGCCTCTGGAAATATTTCCTAGGCTGGAAATACTGCACCCTGGCAGTATGATGGCAGGCATTGATTACTGAGGGGAAGAAAAAAAAAAAAAGAAAAAAAAAAGAAAGAGATACCTTCTGCATGTTTTTGCAAGGGATCCTGTAATCACTCTGAGCCAAACACTGAAAATTCAAATGCTTCTTGATCCCCAGGCAGATATGCTCTGACAGAGTGCAGAAAGGTTCAGGAAGAGTGTCCAAGTACATCTTTAAGGGGACAGATATGTAAATCTCCACTCTTCTCTGTCAAAACCAGCATTTTCCACATATAGCCAAGGACTTGGTGTGTTTTTAACCCAGGGATGATCTATTCCCAGATGCTACTACAAACTGTACCTATGTCACCTTGCTAGCTGTATGTCTGTCTGGTTGATGTATTTCTAAAGGAGAGGCCAGATCCCAGCTGTCAGCCTGGAATTTTAACTATTTTTCTCTCAACCATCTGTGGTTTCTTCTGCAGTGCTAACGCTACTGTTTCTGGCACCATGCTGACTTCTGAACCTGTGTCCAACTTCAAACTAATAAGTGTCCCTTTATTTTCAGGATGACAGCTCATTTATCTTGTCCTGCTACACCATCCTGTTCTCTGAATAACATTTTGAAATGTAGTGCTATCTTCTCCCTGGATATACGCATTGCACTAATGCTTGCAAAGTCACACAGTGCAAGGCTATCTCTGCAGGGCTTGAGCCATCCTAAGGCCCTCCAGTACTAGATTTTGCTAGGTTTTGTTGACTTGGCTTAGTTAATTTGCCAGGATCAACTTTCTGCATTTCGACTCTCTTCTGATATCTCTTACAAACTCTTAACCACTTATATCTGTGTTGCACCTGCAGATATAATCTCTTTGGCCAAGTTAAAAGAGACCTTTTCAAACCTTTAAATGCTTTAGAGGCTGTCTTTCTCTTCACTCGTGCTTGCTCTCTGCAGTTAGAGGGTGAAGTGTGGTTGAAGTGTTATTCTTGTACCCTATGGCTTTTAATTACTTTTAATTCTTGTAAGGTTTACTGAGCACACTGTGTTTCCACACACTGCTTCTACTGCCACTATCATATGTTGTACATAAATCACTGAGAACCAAAGAGTCCAAGTAAGAATTGCTTTAGTGCATGGATGATGACTTCAGAGCATGGCCTTGCCCTGCATCACACAAGCACAATCAGAAAACAGATACAGTTCATTGTGAGATACCTTGTGACACAATCCATGGACTAGCTCTGCAAATGCATAGAAGTAGCTATCTACCAACTTTACCAGCTTTGTTCAAAACCTGGATGCTCAAACCCCTCACATCCCTAAGCCATTCCCCAGCAATTAGCCTTTGCAGCTCTTTCCTCATCTCATTAGTGCCTGTTAACTGCCTTACCCTTCCTAACTCCATACAAGGAGACTAGGTTCTCAACTCAGATTGACTTTAACATGGCCAAGGGTTGTGATGGCCCTTGGAAAGCTAGTCTCAAGGAAAGTTTTGCGTCAGGCCTCAAGAGCTACTAACATCCTAGCACCTCCCCAGAACAAGGTGGTGGGAATCTAGGAATCCCACCCACCAATCACATCTAAAGCTCCCTTCCCCAACACACATGGGAAAAGCTGAATGGATGTCAGGCACACAAAGGTTTTAACATGTGGCTTAGAAGTTCTGGAAAGCTGATGGGCCCCAGACTTGCTCACCTCCCACACAGACAAATGAGACTTTCAGATTGCGGTCCTAAAGAGTGGTTCTCAACGGAGTTAAATCCAGCTGGTGGCTAGTCACAAGTGGTGTTCCTCAGGGCTCAGGGTTGGGACCATTTCTGTTTAATGACTTTATTGATGATCTTGACAAGGATATAGAGTGTACCAACAGAAAGTTTGCAGATGACACTAAGTTAGGTGGGAGTGTTGATCTGTAGGAGGTCAGGGTAGCTCTATAGAGGGACTTTAGCTCTATAGAGGGACTTGGATAGATTGGATGGATGTTCCAATGTTAACAGGATAAGCTTCAACCAGGCCAAGGGACAGGTCCTGCACTTGGGCCACAACAACCCCATGCATCGCTACAGGCTTGGGGAAGCGTAGGTGGAGAGCTGCCTGTCAGAAAAAAAAAGTTCTGGGCACCTCAACACAAGAGAGATATTGAGGTGCTGGAGCAAATGCAAAGGAGGGCAATGATGCTGGTGAAGGGCCTGGAGAACAAATCTTATGAAGAGCAACTGAAGGAGCTGGGACTATTCAGTTTGAAGAAGATGAGGCTGAGGGGAGACCTCATTGCTCTCTACAACTACTTGAAAGGACATTGTAGACAGGTTGGCGCTGGTCTCTTCTCACAGGTAACTAGTGATAGAACGAGACGGACCAGCTTCAAGCTGCAACAGGGTAGGTTTAGGCTGAATATTAGGAAAGAATTTTTCACAGAAAAGAGTGGTCAGACGCTGGAATAGGCTTCCCAGGGAGGTGGTTGAGTCCCCATCCCTGAATGTGTGTAAGACTCATTTAGATATGGTGTTGGGGGATATGTTGTAGGGAAGGACTTTGTAGAGTAGGGCTGATGGTTGGACTTGATGATCCCAAGGGTCTCTTCCAACCTTAATGATTCTATGATTCTATGATTAAGCTAATGGAAGCAGTATTTGGTTGGAATAAATTGTACTGAAAACAATTTATACTCAACTTCATTGTGATTTCCACGTACAGTGCACTATTAGCACAAGACACAATAACGTATCATATCTTCAGCACTGATGATACCATATGCATAGTAACAATGAAATAAAAGACTTGCTTACAGTGGACTAAGAACCCAAGAAATTCCAGTCTTGAGGAATTTCAAGGAACTGGGTCGGAAACAGAACAGGTGTAGATATAGTTCCATTTCCCACTTTGTGCAGGAGCACCTTCCTGTCCCTTTCCTCTCATGCACCTGTAAGACAGCATGCTGTCTGCTCATTTCCCAAACTGCAATTCCACCTCCACAGACAAAGGAACTCATAAAAGGAAAGAGGTAAGTAAATGCTTATTCACATGCAACAAATCCACTGATTTCCCTGCACACACTAATATGCTCTTCCTGATGGAAAGAAACACAACACTATCAAAAAGAGTGTGTAAATCAAACTACATTATCTTTTAAAAGCAACACTGGAGATGTTTCACCCAAGTTAGGGACTCTCCTGTACATGACCAGTGTCAAGGAGGCTATGGTCACAGGGTTAAGGGTTGCAAGAAGCATGCCATAAAAGCATACTATCAACTCCTTCACCCACCTTTTTCAGTGGCAGTGCTGCAACCAAGGTTGGAGTCAGTCTTGTTAGCCATAGGTCTTGATGAAGTGGAAACTGTTGTCCACACCCATCATCTGAAGCCAGAAGCAATAAGCAAACACCACTGACACAGACATGGCTACATAAGGAATAATAACTAGTGACTGTGCAGTGAACATACCAGAACATTTCCACTGTTCACACTAGATGTAACATGAGGGTGCCCCTTGTTTTTCAGTTCAAAGTACTGACTTAGGATCAACCATGAAATCTCAGACACATGAAAAACTGATGGCCAGTCTTCTGAGAAACTGCTAATGGGTGCCTGACCCCATTATTCTAGGACGAGGAAAAGAAGGCAGGGCAGCTCCCTCTCATTACAATCAGTGCTTGCACTTGAGCCTTTGGGAGAAGCTACCTGAAAAAGCAGTTTGAAATGGCAGTAAAGCTAAACCAGAGGGACTTTAAATATACAGGTGATATTTTGCTGATGCAGTAAGATCCTTCAGCTTCAGTTCGCTCCTTTATTGGGCCTTACAGCACAGACTTACCCAATATCTGGCTTTAAGATGAAGTAGAAAGAAAATAAGTTTTAACTATGTAAGTCCCACCCTAGTACACTTTTCATTAAGGACTGAATGTGAGCACATCCTTAGTATTTTAGCATTCACATCGAGTCTGGGCTAGACAAAATAATAAATATGTTAAAATGGTTAGGCAGATTATTTTTTTTAAAGGATAAATTGAATCACCAAAGCTTTTCATTATGGAGCAGATATGGTTTTGTCAAAATAGCTGGAGAAATAAATTACATTCTGTATTCGTTTGCTCTGGAGATACCCAAGATATATCTTCCCAGGCATGATTCAGTTTGTGAAAATGATCTTTTGGGAGAAGAAGAAAATTTCAATATCTTTATATATCATGAATTATAGGACTTTCTTTAAAGAATGGACTGGCATTGTTTCCAAATTTGTGACTGTATGCAATGAACACCTGGAGAAAATACATTCGCACAGTCAGCTGTTAAGAGTCTCATTTGGGCAGAACTGGAGAACTCCTACTCAGGCACATCTGCCCTGTAGCGCAGCAGGAGCTTGAGAACAACAGCAGCTATGAAGACTCTCACAAAACACAAGTAAACAAACACTAAACACAAACCTTAAGTTGAAATTGTTCTGTTCTTTTTCAACACAGCCACAAATGAAATACACATACTGAGAAGTTATAATATTAGGATCAATGAAATGAAAAGATGATGTATGAGAGAGAATTTATGTACTTTGAGTCCAAAGGAATTGATCGACTTTCAAGAGAGGAAAAAAAAAAAAAATCAGTTAATAAGTTTAACTTGCTGAACAAATATTTCCAGAGAGGTAGATATAGAAGAAACATCTGTGGATTAGACAGCCTGTCATATCAATAGGTCAAATGCAGCTATAATCAACAGAAAATTTCACTTGGCTGTGAGGCTGATTAGAGTTTTCTGACAGCTAGCATATTAACAGAAAAACATGGGGTGGATCTCTCTTAATTTAGGGCAAAAGTTTAGCCCAAGTCAGAAGTTTGTCTCCACTTTTTAAAATGGAGCTATTGACTTTTCACTTCAAAATGACAATTTCTACTTTTTGCCCCCAAATGAAACAGTTAAAATTTCATTTAAAAAATGAAATAATTTCCTACCTGCTGAGAAAACAAAATGTTCAATTAGAGGTTGGTGCTAATTCTTTTTGAAATTTGTATTGTTGTTCAAGTACTCTATTCTCCTCACACAGAATAACATTTGCAATTAGAAAAAAATGAAACCTCCAAGTCTTTACGGATGATGAAGCTCAACTTATTTCATCCTGTGAAGACCAAGATAAACAAAGATCTTGCAGTAGCCACTGAATTTTGCACCCCAACAGTGAGTAACCCACATTTGTTACAACGAACTTGAATGCATCCACCACAGCAGTAACCCAAGGTAAGTACAATATTAAATACTGAATCTAATTAATTGTGGTCTAGCAAAATGTCAAAGGTCAACCACAAAATTTACAAATCTATTCAGTTCGACAAAAGAGATAATTTAATAATTTTCAGTTGTAACTCTACTGTACATACAACGCAGAAGCCCAAAATAATTTTGATGGGTTTCCGAATATCACATCTATAGTATATTCACTTCAGTTCTTGTGTAACTGGTAACAGCTGCATTTTCACACGTTAAATTATTTGTTCTCAATAAGAACAGTGAGAAATTTTATTCACTATTTTTCAGCCATTAGGAAAAAATGAAAAAAATTATATACCAAATTATGCAAATTGACATTGCTGATCTTTTAAAATATTGCTAGAGGTTTTTGAGATATATTACCAGGATAACCTCTGTACATCAGAAAAATAACGGAGTGCTGGCTATCTCATTTCCATTTTATAGCCTGTGTTACAGACATAGTTACATTATATTTCAGAAATATATAGCAAGGAAGCTTATAATTTATCCTCATCTGTAGGATGTGAAGCAGGGTTTTAGAGACTCCTGCTTAGGGCTATTCTGCAGTGCACCTTTGATAAAATTGACAACCTATCTTTTTAGTCAAAGATTTATAGGACACATGACTGCTTCCAATTTACTGTTTCAACCAGAAAGAGCATTTCACGTAAAAGCCTCCCATAGCAGACTTTGGGTGCAAGCATTACTGTTGAGAGGAAAGGGAAATAGCTTTTTCTGACACAGACTGATTTTTAGACCCAGGCAAACCTCTTAGTCCCCGGGGGTGGCCAGTGTAGGAGCAGAGTGTCCAACACCCCTGCTAAATTATGGCCAAGAAAGCTCAAGGGAAGTGTGCTATCACTATGAGCAAACAAGAGACCTGCAGGGGCATGATTTCCACTAAATTAAGAATATTTGATGTCATAGAAAAGGGTACCACTACATTACCTAAACCTCAGGGGCTCTAACACAGAGATCACTGTCTCCCGTCTGCTGTCCACAGTGACCTTGTTCTTCTGGGGCACATTCCCTAAGGCCACCTCAGCTCTGCAGCAGAGCTTCTATATTCCTCCAAGTAACTTACTGGAAATTGGAAAACCTGATTGCCTGAAATCCTATGACATAATCCCAATAGAGCACCCATATAGGAGCTAAGTGGGCATTTGGGTGCAAGTGCAGAGCCCTGCAATTTATGACCCATACAACTGTACCTGCTCAACAAGGGTGTTATGATGATTAATTAATTAATCTTTGTAAAGCATTTTGAAAGATTAAGAGCTGCAATTAAAGTGCTTGGCTTGTAGAAAGCTGAGACAACAAAATACTTTGGAAGAAAACAATAACTGATAACTTTTAATATTAGTGCTGCCACTTAAAAAGAAAGCATGGACAGTAGTAAGTTAATGAACTGGGTTTTAATGAATGCTATAACCTGAAGGGACAGAAAAAATGCAAAGATGTGCTAAAATATTCTGACTCTCTTAACAACTGTGGATAATATCCAGAGGCTATACCTGGCTATAAACGAAGGAAGAGGTACTGGTTTTGTATGCTGCTTACCAAGTCTAGGAAAGTTTCTTGAAAACCACTTACCTTTCCAGTATCTAAACATCAAAGAAAGTTAAATCAAAAAGTACATACTACACACTCTGCCATGAAGAAACTGTAACACAGTGGAAATATCTGCCCTGCCAAGGAATAGCATTGAAACAGTCAATGTAACTTCAGTTTCACGTTCTGAACCCTGATCAGTGCACAGCAAAGAAAAAGCCATCTTTTCATCTGCTAACATTGATGTGACTCCTGTTCTTTAATTCGTACTTGGAAAGAAAACAGATTTGTTCTCTTCAGGAAGAAAAATTCCCTACAGAGACAGGGCCCTTGAGTAATTTGTTTTGCTACCAATGCTTTTATGTTTTGCAGCACAGGTTGGTATTGTGAACCTTGAATTCCACAGTGACTATAAAAGAATGCAACTGCAAATATATGTGTAAATATACTCTGACAGTGTTTTACTTCTGTCTTTCAAAAAACCCAAAAAAAATCCAGATCTCTAAGATTAATGGAAATTCAGCACTGAAATGAGCAGCATCAACTTATTTTGCATCTCTCAATTCCCAGGATACCCAGTTTCAGCCAGGCTTATGTGTGGGTATGACTCAGCATTAGATAATTTGAAATTCATCCAAGGTAGCTCTGAAGAAACTTGTTATACCTCTCATGACACTATGGTGTTGCTTACATTTTGGATTGGATCCTTCACTGCTGTCAACTAGATTCATGTTATGAAAGCAAAATAAAACCGCACAACTACTGCAATGAGAAATCTAAGAGCAGATAAACAGCAGTAGATGGAATAATATAAGTGGCAGAAGTAGCGCTGGTCCTCTCTGCAATGCCCATTCCACACTAATGACATAATACAAACCAATATGCAATTAGAAAAGTAGAGCACACGTACATTACATCTATGTTAGGTAATATTTTCAAATAGCTATATATGTGATTATCAGTTGTTTATAATGCACAAATCATCTATAGTATACGGGATCCAAGCATTGCTCAAGGCTAGGGTATTCACTCACTGATTTTATAGACCAAATTTATTGTTTCAGATTTGGCTGTCAGATTTACATGGACACGCAGTGTACTACAATCATGTATCAGCTAGAGCTGAGGATTCAGTGTTGCTTCTTTTTCTTAATTAATCAAAGATAAAGGTTACATCTTGCCAAGGACTGCAAGACCAGCTAACACCTCATTAATGTTTCCAAGTCTTTCTACAGCCTGACCATTCCTGGCTAGAGTACAAACGCGTATGGGCTGCCTATGCAAGCAAGTCTTAGTTCAGCCAGATGAATCAGCATTGGCTGAGCTTATAATGGAAGACAGACATGGTTCCCACCCCACTCACCTATCTCTATCAGAATTTCACTCCCAGGAAAGCACTGAAGCCAAACACCTCCACAGCCACAATGCTAGTGGTCCCCGGCAAACACCCTCCTAAGACATTTTCCCTGTGTCTAACTGTTACTTACCCCGTTATCCTCTTGGCTAAACCCCAGTGTCAAGGTCAGTGTTTATGCTTTTTGTACAAAATAGCAAGCACACTTTCACAGGTAAGCAGTAAATCTTGAGTCAGAGTTTCAACTCACTGCTCATTTCCTCAAAACTGTTGATTCTACATGGTGTTGCCATGCAGCAAAGATGCCAATAACTCCATTGCCACACACAATTCAAAGCTTATTTCAGAACAGCTGCACATCCTTCACATTTTTATTGACATAGCTATCACAGGCTAGTAAAGTTTCATTAGCTATACTTAAAGACATAATTATCCTGTTGTGTGTTTATATTATACAGAAATAAATCTGGAAAGAATTTTGCATCCTCTTTCCTCCATAAATGCATAGCCATTTACATATGGGTATGCAAGTATGGAATATATCATATGAAATGCAAACTTCCCTACACTTTTCTCATGATAGGGACCATTCTTACCTTAAGGATAAATTGCTTCTTCATTCTTAATCATTCCTTGGCTATGTTTGAATACACCAAGAAACAATCAGTGATAATGACTTCTGATCTGGATATGGATAACTGAATGCCTAGCAAAAGTCCACTGATGTGCAGGAATTTCCACTATTCCTGCATTTAATTCAGAAATTGAATGAACTGCCAACATTCAAAATCCCTTACAATATATATTTGTGAGAAGATTTCATTTCATCAATTAAAAAAAGAACATCTTTTAAAGTATCATATTGTAATTTCTCATCTAAATTTCAAAGCAAAAAAAAATCAAAAGCCATCTTTTAATGAAGTAAAAAGCTACTTTGATTTCTCTTATAAATGGAGTTTGATTGAAGTCTGTATGTTTCACAGAATGTTTTGATCTTGTTGAATAAGCAGTTTCTGTAGGAAAATTGTATTTTCATCATTTCTGTGCAGCTTGGAGAAATTGGTATTGCTCTATTAACTTCAGTGATTTACAGCAAGTGAGGATATGGCTTGTAACAGCAGCAATCTTTGTCAGTATCTCGTGGACACATTTAAACAGAAAAGGTATTGCACAATGACAGAGCAGGCATTTTGGAAAGATTGAGAATGGTAGATGTGCAGTAAATTACTTTATATTAATAAGCTTTGTTTCATTGTCATTCTTGGCAAGAGAGTAGAAGATAAGCAAAGAACCATTCCAATATACGCCCACAAAATGCTACCATGCTATTTGCTTTACAAAACAGACTTCAAAATATTGCCTAAAGCCAGCTAGAGGGATCAAGCAGGGTCACAGCAAGCCAGGCTACAGCTGCTTGCAAGAAAACACTGTATTTCTGAAAGTGACAGTTAACAGTGAGTCTTATCAGTCACTAAACAGTGAGGACAGAAACCGAGAATATAGCTCTTTAGTGTGCATATATGCTGCAGCAAGTGTGTGTGTATATATATATACACATATATGTGCGTATGTTTATATTATATGCACGTACCAAAGACATCTTTAATTAAAAACAGACCAACAAACAAACCCACCTTACTGACATCTTCAGATGACTCATTCCACCAAGGCCACCCAACAGAGATTTATCAAAAGGTTTTGGAGAGTCTCCTCTCAGAGTGGCACAACTTTATGTTACATCACAGTCCTTAGTATTCACCTGCCTGTCTGCATATTTCTTTTGTCTTATTCTTGGTTGAGAAGGAACATTTTTATTCTTTCTCTGTGTACATGTAAGAACACTAAATGTTCTGGGACTTTGGTATCTTTAGTAGTAGCAAAATCAAACAGCTCAGTCCAATTTAAGAGCTAAGAGCAAGTTTGAGCTGCTTCAGTAGCTTTTTTATTTTGATGAGTTGAAAATTAACTGCTTGGCAATTATCAGGAACTCTTCCTATGGTAGCATAAGCACAGACACACATAGGAAGAAGGGGGAAATTTACGAAAAAAAAAATAATATCAACACAGCCCTCATTTGTAACTAAGTTGCCCAATTTCGAACTGCCATAACGAACATCTATAGATAAACAGGAGCAGGTAACACCATTCTTAAGAGTGAGATGTTTTTATGTTTATTCACACAAAGGGTTTGTTCTAGGACAATATTTTCATTAAACAAGCTGAATGATGCAGTGGGGAGAAACCTTAGAACTGAGGACCATACTAAACTAGTAGCAATGTAATCCACGTTGTAAAACAGCATTTGAGTCTAAAATTATCCTGGCAAATTGGGCATACTAGACAGAAGAAAAAAATGGAGCAGCTAGATAAAATCCAGAAAGAAAAATATTAATAACTGAAGTCTAGAAAACAACACCTACCAACAAAATGAATAATCTGTCCTTCATGTCTTTAAATATGCAGAAAAGTCATGAGAGCAAGATGCAGTGATACTGTTTCAAGCATAGATATAGGAAAAAATTTCTACATGATGCTCTCCAAAAAGCTGCCTGGGAAAGATGAACAATCCTCACCACTGGAGGCCCTGAACAGGATAGATAAATATCCTATCTCATGAACAGCAAACAGTAGATCCCAGATCTGTTCAGAGCCAGGTGATTTCTCTGACCCAAACCTTGCAGCTCTCTGAAGCATAACTGATCCCACTCTCCTCACTGTAAGCAGCCTACCAAATCTATGGACAGCACAGAAAGTTTTGACAGCAGTTCCAATTATATTTATGGGGCTGTTGGTCACCAAGCATGAAGAGGAGGATCTTTGTTACTAAGTATGTGCAAGAGAGTGAATTTCTATGCGAAAGCAATTTATAAATCTTTACTCAGATTACTTCCTTTTGGAACAAAATACCACTTCACAGGGATCAAAAATGAACGTGATTATAATAGGTTATGCAAGACAGGACATCATCTTGTAAAGACTATCAGAAATTCAAAGGCTGCATTGCCACTGAAATAATGCAGTAAAATAAAAATTTGATTCAGAGCACATTACAGGATATTCCAATGACATAAAATATCTTTGAAATAATCAATGCTATACTGCCAAAGCAGGTATTTGCCCAAAATGCCCACAAGACTACTAGTTTCTATCCCTTGATTTGAAAAGTTTCCCAGAGTTCAGTAAGACTGCTGAGAAGGAAACAAGCATGATCTTCCTTATAGGAAGGAAGAGAAAAGCAATTAATTGTTTTTTTTGGTTTTTTTTTTTTTTTCTTTTCCAGTGACAACCTTTCCTAGGAATTAGTGTGGGGACAGAAGCTTTCACATCTACTCTCTACCTTAAAAGTAGCTTTTCCTCTTTTTGAATTGGGAGGAAATGTTCAGTTTTTACCATGTGACTAATGAGAAGGAACCTCTGGCTGTCTGCATTAGTTGTTAGTCATTTGTGATTTTGATCTCTGATTAGGAAAAAACACCCCAAGATCAATAAACTAGACTGCTCTCACTCAGTTTTTTTCAGTGATTGAGAAATTTAAACACCTGAGAAATAAATTACTTCACTCAGTACCTAGAAAGTAAAATCTTATCCAGTACTACATAGTACTCTCTTAGTTTGAATTACCAATTTTAAATGGACACATGCCAAATACACATAGAGCAGAGCATGCCATTCCCTCCCAGCTGTGGCACTGAGCAAAGCCTCTCATTTTAATTCGTTACCCACCAACTACTGCCAATGCTCATGCCGTGAGAAAGAGTCCACACAAAACAAGTCCAGGCCTTAATCTCTAAAACAGGAGCAACTTAACGTAATTTAATGTGACACTAACATTGATTAAATAATTGGTAGGGTAAGAAGCTGGCAGCTCCAGTGCAAAGTACTTTCTCCATAGAATCATAGAATCAGAATCAAAGAATCTATTCAGGTTGGAAGGGACCCTTGGGATCATCAAGTCCAACCATCAGCCCTACTCTACAAAGTCCTTCCCTACAACATATCCCCCAACACCATATCTAAATGAGTCTTACACACATTCAGGGATGGGGACTCAACCACCTCCCTGGGAAGCCTATTCCAGCGTCTGACCACTCTTTTCTGTGAAAAATTCTTTCCTAATATTCAGCCTAAACCTACCCTGTTGCAGCTTGAAGCTGGTCCATCTCGTTCTATCACTAGTTACCTGTGAGAAGAGACCAGCGCCAACCTGTCTACAATGTCCTTTCAAGTAGTTGTAGAGAGCAATGAGGTCTCCCCTCAGCCTCATCTTCTTCAAACTGAATAGTCCCAGCTCCTTCAGTTGCTCTTCATAAGATTTGTTCTCCAGGCCCTTCACCAGCGTCATTGCCCTCCTTTGCATTTGCTCCAGCACCTCAATATCTCTCTTGTGTTGAGGTGCCCAGAACTGGACAAAATACTCAGTGTCCTCACCAGTGCTGAGTACAGGGGGCCAGTCACCTCCCTACTTCTGCTGGTGTATTTCTTATACTAGCCAGGATGCCGTTGGTCTTTTTGGCCACCTGAGCACACTGCTGGCTCGCGTTCAGCCACTTGTCAACCAGAACCCCCAAGTTCTTTTTCTGACAGGCAGCTCTCCAGCTACACTTCCCCAAGCCTGTAGCGATGCATGGGGTTGTTGTGGCCCAAGTGCAGGACCTGGCCCTTGGCCTGGTTGAAGCTTATCCTGTTAACATTGGAACATCCATCCTATCTATCCAAGTCCCTCTGCAGAGCCTCCCTGCCCTCCTGCAGAACAACACTCCCACCTAACTTAGTGTCATCTGCAAACTTTCTGATGGTACACTCTATATCCTTGTCAAGATCATCAATAAAGTCATTAAACAGAAATGGTCCCAATACTAAGCTCTGAGGAACACCACTTGTGTCTGGCCGACAGCTGGATTTAACTCCACTGAGCACCACTCTTTGGGACTGTCCATCCAGATAGTGCTTGATCCAGGAGATCATTTTCTTACCCAGGCTATGAGCAGCCAGCTTTTGTATGAGAAATTTGTGGGGGACTGTGTCAAATGCTTTTCAAATGTTCAGGTATACAATACCCACAGCCTTCCCCTCATCCTGTAATTGGGTGATCTTGTCATAGAAAGAGATCAGGTTGGTCAGGCAGGACCTGCCTTTCCTAAACCCATGCTGACTAGGCCTGATCCCCTGGTTGTTCATTACATGGTTTGAGGTGACATTCAAGGTGATCTGCTCCATGCTCTTCCCTGATATCGAGGTTAGACTGACAGGTCTATAGTTTTCTGGATCCTCTTTTTTGCCTTTCTTGTAGATGGGTGCTATATTTGCTATCCTCCAGTCCATTGCGACCTCCACAGTTAGCCATGACTTCAGAAAAATAATGGAAAGAGGCTTGGCAAGCCCATCTGCCAACTCTTTCCACACTCTTGTGTGTAGCCCATCCGGTCCCATAGACTTGTGTGCATCTAGGTGGTGCAGCAGGTCATTGATCACTTCTTCTCTAATTGTGATGTCCTCATTCTGGTTCCCCTCCCTGTGTCCTAACTCCTGAGGCCGGGTCTCCAGGGAACAGCTAGTAGGTGTTGACCAGCCTTCTCCTCTTTCTTTGTTACTATGTTTCCCTCTACATCCAATAAAGGAGGGAGATTTTCCCTAATCCTCCTTTTGTTGTTAATGAATTTATAAAAACATTTTTTATNTATAAAAACATGTTTTATTATCCTTAACAGCTGTAGCTAGGTTGAGCTCTAGCTGCACATTAGCTCTCCTGATTTTCTCTCTGCATAGTCTCACTACATCTTTATAGGCTTCATGAGAGACTTGACCCCTCTTCCAAAGGTCATAGACTCTCTTTTAGTTTTGAGATCCAGCCAAAGGTCCCTGTTTAGCCAGGCCGGTCTCCTACCCCGCTTACTAGTTTTTTAGCACACAGGGACAGCCTGCTCCTGTGCCTTTAAGACTTCTCTCTTGAAATATGTCCAGCCTTCCTGGACTCCTATATCCTTCAGGGCAGCCTCCCAAGGGATATTGTGGAGCAGTCTTCTGAACAGGTCAAAGTCTGCCCTCCAGACGTCTAAGGTGGTGGGTTTACTGACCCTTCTTCTTGATTCTCCAAGATCAAAAACTCAATCATCTTATGATCACTATGGCCTAGGCAGCCTCCAACCTTTACTTCTGCCACAAGTTCTTCCCTGTGCACAAGGAAGGAGCAGGTCCAGGAGGGCACCTTCCCTAGCTGGCTTACTTACTAGCTGTGTGAAGAAGTTATCCTCCACACACTCCAGGAACCTCCTGGATTGTTCCCTCTCTGCTGTGTTGTACTCCCAGCAAATATCCGGGAGGTTGAAGTCCCCTATGAGAACAACAGCAAGTGACTGCAAGGTTTCTCCCAGCTGCTTATAGAAAGCTTCATTTACCTCCGCACTTCAGTTGGGAGGTCTATAGTAGACTCCTACAGCAATATCAGGTTTATTGGCCGTTATCCTAATCCAAACACTCTCAACTCCACCATCACTATACTTGATTTCATAATGGCTAACACAACATGGGCAAGTCATTTGAGCAGTGCTAAGTTTGTGAAATACAGACGTCAGTGTGGGAGATGTGCCACGCCTTACCTTCATAACAGAGGTTTACCCTAATAGAAGTGAAAGAACACACATAAGAGAACAAAACAAAAAAGTGAACAAGCATGTCTCTAACATGATCATGCTAATAGAGAGACAAACACTGACAAAGATACACCTTATGGCTCAACAGAAAATGTATTCTCTAGAATATCGTATTGTAGAGATTTATTATAGATGAGTTACAGTGATTCATTTCTCTGAAGTAATTAAATTTCTGCTGACACAAAAACCTCATAACTCAAGAGGTTCAGCAATCCCTTGAGTTACTTTCAAGAGAAAATGAAATTAAGGTATCTTGGATATAGACAAAGTGAACAGACAAGGCTCATAAAAGTAAGCTAATCAAAAAATTCTGTGCCGTAGACACTCACATACTCAACTACTCCTGTAGCCACTTGATTATTCTAATGTCCTTCCTTTTATAGCTCATACCTGCATTAATTTATGGTCCATTGCACCAAAATGTCAACTGTATCAAATGTAAAATTTTATAGTGGAATAGGAAACCATGACTGCACTCCACCGCTTCAGGCTAAAACAGAGGTGTTATGTGACATGCTCTCCAAGGTGAAGATCACAAACTGAAACTAAACAAAGACTGTGGTTTTAAAAGTACTTTTACTGTTTCAAGTGTTATTAACTAATGTATATACTACAACATGTTCCCTCACAAAAACCAGCCTGTTAAAATGCAGTTAAGTTGCGGGTGTCTACTAGACTGCATGTCCACTACCTTTCAGGAAATCAAAGCAAATCACAAGGGCTAGCATCCAAGAGATACCCCATCATGCCTTCACTCAAAAGAAGAGGACCTTATTCCACAACTTGCTCAGCTTCCAATAATAACTGTGTCCTGTGCAAACAGAAAGGCACAGCACCAATGTCTGGTCCCAAGGGAAGGCAGAGCAACAGCTCCACCATTCTTACCAGAACTTCCTTGCTAAACAGACACAACTCCTAAGAACTAGCAAACCTGCCAACTTCAGCTGCCCACCTTGCCAACCAACTTCAGGAATAATATTTTTTTCTTCTTCAGCATGCTTTCTAGATGACCCCTATTTCTTCTTGATGTTTGTCTTTGAAAGGACACAGCACAAGGCACTAACGTAGCATTCACAAACCTGGCGATCCAACCTAGGAAACTGCATGCAACCCATTAATTTAACTGTGAACAGAGTTAATACTGAGATCAATGTGTCTGACAATCCCCCTCTTTAACTGCTTGATCAAAACCTGCTAACTATGGAAACTTAACTTCAGTGGACCTGCAACCACACAATTACATTAGCTTAGCACATGAAGTTAAAACTTCTGAAGCTGTCTGCAGCAGCATTTATAGTTTAAGCACTGAAATTTAACATTATTGCTGCAAAATAATACCTTCTTTATTTGGTTCCCCTCATACAAGAGGAAAAAACAAAAGAAAAAAAAAGTGAAGTAAAACTAGGAATATGATAACAAGCATTTTAAGGAAAATAATTTAAAAAAACACCTCCAGATATTTTGAATTCTCATCATCACTTCATGGGCAGATTCCTACTTGTTATAAACTGGGATTAAAGTCAGACCAGGGCTTCTAATTTATTAATGTTGAAATTGTTGACTGATGAACTCTACATGTAACTAATATTACAAAAAATTCCTGAATATTTTAAATATGAAAGACTGACCCTAAAAATCACACCACATTAAACTCAGCAGTACGTTAAAGATGGTTAACTTCCACCAATCCAACCTCAGAATATAGACTGAAAAAATATAGCAATTCTCTTCCAAGCAATCTTATGTGCCTTCGCTCCAGAGACAAGGCTGGATTTTTGATTTCCTGCTATCTAGACATTACAGTATCCTCTAAAATAGCATGTAAAATTTGGAGAGAATCTCAAGGTAGTCAGAGAGGAATGATTTTCAATCACACCAACCAAAAGTGAGGGTAACTAAATCCACAGCTAATATAAATCCATAGTAGCAGAAACAAATCTGATTTATCCTAGCTAGCTAATAGTTTCATGTGTTTATTTTCCTTATGAAAAAAATTATTACATAGTCTGCATAACTAATAGGATCTTCTAGCTTGATTTGTTCTGTAATTAGTTTTCAAACTTACATAGTTGCTAGTCCTGAGCATCTTTATGTCTTCACACTGCACTCTTAAATTACATTTAAGCTGAAGATGGGCATTAATCCAAATCCTTCAAGTTGAACACACTACTTCAAGAAAAAAAAAAAAAAGAAAAAAAGTAATCTGATTCAGCTTTGACAAAAACCTACAATCAAAACATTTTTTTTAAACATGCTCCTTTATGAGTTTCAGATCAGAGAACTTTGGATGTGTATAAACTCAGCCTCCTAAAAAAAGTTTCAAAGATCACTACCAAATAAAAATAAGTCTTGAATCTACAGCTTAAAGCGTTTCACTAAAGTTATATGGCCTTGTGAGAAATACTAGTATCTAACAAAGAGAAGCCAACAATTTACCAATCTGGGCAATTAAAAATCAACTTTAAGACCCATCCAGCATCCAGTGCTTTTCAAATCCTGACCTCATGTCCTGGCACAAGCTGTCCCCCTCAAATTATGATATTACTACAGGTAACCACAGAGCAGAGAATCCTCCTGGCCATCCTTACAAGAAGGGACAAGACCATGAGATGCTCAGGGTGTGAGAATATTTACATCAGGTAAGATGGCCTCTATTGGGCTTCTGAGATCCTAAGAAGTGAATATGAGTGATATTCCAGACATACCTCTTGGTACTTGGACATTTTGTGTTGTACCCTGATGGCATGGCAGGAATCCCACAGACTTTTGTCTTCATTAGGCAATTTAGACTCTTGATACAGAGTAATTTAATGAAGGAAATAAAACTAACTCCAAATCCACCAGAACAAACAGCTTCAAACAAATGACTGATGTACACTGACTGCTCTCCTTGTTTATGCCAATTATTCTCAATATCCAAATTAAATTTAAACTAAACGGTATCTCTCTCTAACCCTTCAAAAGAGGCACATTTAATAAAAGAAAATCAGCCCGCTGTCACACAGTAGATTTGACCACACTCTTCCCCAAGAGATGTCATAGTCTCAAAAGAAATGCTTTTACCTAAGCAGCTAGAAGCCACAACTTTTCTCATGCTTGAACTAGTGGCTAGTGGGAACCTGAATGTACTACTTATTCATGCCTCTGACACATGACCATTTGTTCTGAGTGTTTTCTGGATCATCTGTTTTCAGAAGCGTTCAAAGTCCCTTTAACATAATTTTGCTGAAGTCTTTAAGGAACTTTTGAGTATTATACATACCTCACTTCAGGAGGGAGCACCAAGAACTGCCTCAGCTCACGCATTACCCTTACCCTATTGCTCCTACTGAGCAAAGAGTTGATATCTCTTCCTGTGGTGTTCCCACATCCTTCCCTTATTTATTTAATAATCACCCCACTGAAGGTCCCAATTGCATTATCTGCATCAAATTTAAGAACTAAGTACTCCCCAAGCAGTAGGCTTGGGCCTCTTTTGTTCCCCTGACCCTGAGTTTCCTTGGCAAATCAAAGGTTTTGTATGCACAGCCTGCTGAATCAAACAGCCAGCAATTCACACTACTCAGTTTTCCATGCTGGCTAGAAAAAAAAGAAAACCAAAAAATATATTCTTGCAAGAAACAGAAACCAAAAAGCATGAGAAAAGCAAAGAAGCTCAGTCTCAAAAGGGATTCAGTCCCAAGAAAGGGAAAAAAACGATCAGTGCTCAGCTTGAGGAAGTTTACTACACGCAGTCCTTGTGGCTTTGATTCTCCTCTCTCAGCGAGGTGTACATAAATTTCTCTCCTAGTGCCAGCATCACTGCACAGAATCCATGGCAAAACAGGTGAGTGCTGTTTTCTGAAAGTTATTGCACATTACCACAACTGACTTAAACAATAACTTCTAAATGAAATGTAGATAACCCCTTTAAATTCCAATTACCCTTTATTATAAAGCTTAATTACAGTAGTACAAGACTGTCATGGAATGATAATTACAATTTATTTAAACATCAATAAGCAAACATTAGGTTTTATTTTCCTACTGTGAAATGTATCTAACCTAATGGGTTGATAATTCCATTTAATTGTCTGCAAAGAAACTGGGTAATTTCTATCAGGTATCATAAAACGGCAATGGCTGCTTTATCACAAGATATTAACATTTTCCAAAAACAACTGTTCTTTTTATGAATCAGCAGTTCCACTCAGCTTTATTTAGTTCTCGATAAAAGGACAAAGGAAAACTTTGGAGCCACGTACAGCCAGACAACAAGGCCACTCCTCGGGCTGTGTGAATAAAAAGTAAATTAAATTGTGGCAGAACTGATCTTACATCATTCAGGCTTCAGGAGAAGTTTAGTGACTACCACAAGGCTATGAAAGACCCACCTTGAGATCTAAGGCACCTAAATGGCATTAATCGGCCAAGTCCTCCAAGCTATGAGCTAAAAATCTGTCCTGCACCTAGATATGGCCTCAGTCTGGATATTAGGTAGATACTGGTCTCAGAAACATTGCTTTAAACTGGGAGTCATTCATTAATAAACCTGAAGTTGAGTTTAAAAAACATTCCCAGGATAAGAATCTTCCTAAATGAGCTTTGTTTTCCAAACAACCCCATTTCATACCAGCACCACTTTACTGATTACTGAAATAAAAGAACCAGTAGCAAATTTTCTTGCTTAATATTTATAACCCAGTGTTGAAGACAGTAAGAAAAGCTCAGCTTAAGATTTCAGGGCATCATTAAAAGGTAAGAAAATAGTTGGATCAAACCCTTGGACCCCTTTTATTTTATTTCCATTACAGAAATATTAGTGAGAGAGACTTTCTCCGAATCCCACATGCCAGATGGTGGTTCTCCTTTTGCATACACCCTCAGGTATATTTCAGGATCTAAAATAAAGAATTTTCAAGTAGGAAGATGTGGAGAAGTGGAAAACAATAGCATGAAATGAAGAATTCAAATAAAGAATATGAAAACTTCATCCTTCATTCAAAACTGTCCTTGCAAATCTTTGAAGAATTTTAATAGTTGCAAGTTGACACATCCAGAGCATCTAGATTTGAGGCAGTTACATGTGGTATCCCATGCCACATCAAATCACCTTTTCGGATTTCCAGAGCTGCACAGTATAGAACCAGACTGCCAGGAAGAGATTGGCTTCTTTTAAGAAACCAGTGTCTACTTGGAAAAGCAACTCTCATGGTCCAGTGTAACACCCACTCTGCTCTTCACCACTACTGTCACAGATCAAACTGAAATCAGTTCAACTTCTTCCTCCCATGTCAGAAGGAAAACAAAGCAAACTACATGCTGAGAAAGAAAGCTTTTGCTTCTTCAAATGACAGACCTTTGCCTATTCTGAGCTCAAATTTCCTCACCCACCTTTCAAATTGGAGCATCAGGAGAGGAACTCAATTCCCTTCCTCAGGCCTTCCCAAAACGAATGCGTTTTTTGGAAAAAGATTCAACATTTCTGACAATTTCCTATTTAACGGTGACCTGGACACACATTTACAAAGTTACATTGGTCTGTAGCCAGCCAGACGGCATTACCACAGTTTTTGCTTTCCCAGAGGACTTTTTTGTGTCCTGGATCCATTTATCTCTCAGTCAGAGACCCAGACTACACAACTCTACATCCATCTTCTCGTAGTATCAACCACTTGCTATTCTTCAGCCCAGAAGCATCAAACGGGTAAGAACCCTTTCCAAGTGCTCTGCTCGGATAAAGGCAAGCAACTCTTGAGATGTATGCAAGTGGCTCAGAGCAGCATTTGCATGCTAACTAACATTATTTCCACTTCACCAGGCTGTGTCATGATGAGAAAGTTGAAGCATCTGAACATTTTATAGACAGAAAAAACCAATTTGTAATGCTCCCCTTGCAAGAAATTTCATTTTACCAAAACACAATTTTCATTCTCTCTGCACTAAATGTTCGCTAGCAATTCAAGAAGGTACTATGTCCCACTGCATCAGAGTGAATATTGTTTGACCTAGGATATTAATGACAAAAGAAGGGAAAAACTGTGGATGGGAGATTGATGTCCTCAAATTTTGGTGTCATTTTTATTAATACACACAAGTCTATGCAGTTTCCACATGTGGATTGAGCTGGCAACGGTCTAGCAATATAATTGTCATGGAATTGTGCTGGTAATTTTCAGATTTGTTCTGCACTGGTAATAATTTTGATTATATTTCTTCATAGGAGAAACGTGAGAAGGGGAAAATATCATACAGAAAGAGCTATAATTTTATTACTGCTGCGTCTAAAGTCATTATGTTTACAGCACTACTGAATGCAGAGGCATGCAAATATCTAGGTTACAACATGCTTCAGTGTGATTTCTAATTAACACACACAAACACCTTTCCAATCAAACATTTAATGAAATGGAGGATAGTGAGCCTAACTAACCTTTACCAATATGGTAAGCAATTCCAAGATGAAATCTAGAATTTACATTGTCCACAAATCATGTTAGCAAGAGGAGTCATTCCTCACATCTACCACACTGAACTCGCAAGTTCTGTCAGTTGCAGCTCTTTGTCTCAAAGAGACTTTTAATTCTCACACAGATGGAGACTAAGTTCAGGTAAACAGGCTATTTGGAGCAGATACATTTCTGTAACAGTGGAGTAACTGCATTGAAACAAATAGATCTGCACCAAGAGCAAACTCTTACTTTCTACTCCTAACAAGCTGATATGAGGCAAGGATTTAAAAAAATTCAATGCATTTTTTTAGTGATGCAGCAGGGCGGATCTTTGTGTGGTCTAAATTAGGTCCAGCTATGTCATTATTTTTTTCAAGCTAGTCTTCCCATATAAAATAACATAGGTTATTTTAGGCTGTTCTCTTTCAAGTGAGCTTTTTATGGATTGTTTGCCTGACTCAACTAGACTTTTAATTATGTCATAGAAGTACTCACTCCCTCTTCTTTTCCCACTCTTTCATTTTTGAAGACAGCCCTACTGTGAGGCAGACTCTTTTCCATTTGAGACCCATGAAGTTTCCACCAGTGACTCAAGTCAAGCATTTTACATTATAATCTCCATAAATTAGAGATATTACAGTTAAGTACAAAAGTGTCATGCATTATTTGGTGTGCATATGAAATTAGCATAAATGAATCATTTAATTAACTTAGCTTCACCATACCTCTGCAAATTAAAAAAAAAAAAAAAAAAAAAAAAAAAAGAAAAAAAGCATCAGCTAGTCTTCTCATCCATACCTTGTTTATAAGCCAATCTCTGTCACTTGGAGTCAATGGCATCATGTACTATGAACAGTACCAGTTAACAGTACCCTTCACTAGAATGACTCCCAAAGTCAGGAATTAACTCCAAGAACAGTCTAACTCAGGCAAGGTATAAGTGATGCAAAACAAAACTAAGAGTATTAAAATAATAAAATAATATTATCCAATATTGGAGTCGGGATTTCTGCCTTGATAGCAAAAATGAGGGAAGAAGTTCTTTCCTTGTTGAAGGTGACAGAAAATGGATTTGGGTCTTACATAAAACACCCCTCAATATACTGGACCTGCTACTTGTTAACAGAGAAGGTCTTGTAGGGGAGGTAAAGGCTGGAGGTCGTCTTGGGCAGAGTGATCACAAAATGATAGAATTTTCTTGTGTGAAACAAGGCAGGGAGCCAGCAGAACTGACACCTTGGACTTCCAAAGGGCAGACTTTGGCCTTTTTAGGAGCACAGTTGAGAGTGTTCCTTGGGAGAGAGTCCTGAAGGGCAAAAGTGCCCAGGAAGGCTGGTTATACTTCAAGGAGGAACTCTTAAAAGCACAGGAGAAGGCCGTCCCCAGGTCCCGAAAAAAAAGCCAAAGGTGAAGAAGACCAACCTGGCTAAATAGAGAGCTATAGCTGGACCTCAGGAACAAAAGGAAAGTTTACAGTCTTTGGAAAAGGGGACTGGCAACTTATGAGGAATACCAAGATGTACTGAAGCTATGCAGGGGGAAAATCAGAAGGGACAAAGCTCAAGCAGAACTCAACTTGGCCACTACAGTTGTAGATAACAAGAAGAGGTTATTCCAGTATATCAACAGAAAAAGGAAGACTAGGGAAAATGTAGGCACCCTGATGACTGAGGTGGGCACCCTAGTTGTGGAAGACACAGAGAAGGAAAAGTTCCTGAATGTCTGTTTTGCTTTGGTCTTCTTTGCTAAAGCTGTCCCTCATGAATCCGAGACTCTGGAGACAAGGGGGGAGGTCTGGAGAGAGGAACATTTTCCTTCTGTAGAGGAGGACCAGCTTCGAGACCACTTGGCCAAATTGGACGTCCAAAAGTCCATGGGCCCTGTTGGGATACACCCGTGGGTGCTGACAGAATTCCACTCTCCATCATCTTTGAAAGGTCATGGAGAAGAGGAGAGGTGCCTGAGGACTGGAGGAAGGCCAATATCACTCCAGTTTTCAAAAAGGGGAAGAGGGAGGACCCAAGGAACTACAGGACAGTCAGCCTCACCTCCATCCCTGGAAAGATAATGGAACAACTCATTCTGGAGGTCATCTCTAAGCATGTAGAATTTAAAAAAGGTCATTGAGAGTGCTCAGCATGGATTCACCAAAAGGCAATCATGCTTGACCAGTCTGATAGCCTTCTATGATGGCATGACTGGCTGGGTGGATGAGGGGAGAGCAGTGGATGTTGTCTACCTTGACTTCATCAAGGCTTTTCACTCTGTCTCCCATAACATCCTCATAGGTAAGCTTAGGAAGTGTGGGTTAGATGAGCATACAATGAGGTGGGTTGAGAACGGGCTGAATGGCAAAGCTCATAGGGTTGT
>VXBJ01000111.1:0-11180 GCA_013400055.1 Nycticryphes semicollaris | reverse complement strand
GGCAGACTTTGGCCTTTTTAGGAGCACAGTTGAGAGTGTTCCTTGGGAGAGAGTCCTGAAGGGCAAAAGTGCCCAGGAAGGCTGGTTATACTTCAAGGAGGAACTCTTAAAAGCACAGGAGAAGGCCGTCCCCAGGTCCCGAAAAAAAAGCCAAAGGTGAAGAAGACCAACCTGGCTAAATAGAGAGCTATAGCTGGACCTCAGGAACAAAAGGAAAGTTTACAGTCTTTGGAAAAGGGGACTGGCAACTTATGAGGAATACCAAGATGTACTGAAGCTATGCAGGGGGAAAATCAGAAGGGACAAAGCTCAAGCAGAACTCAACTTGGCCACTACAGTTGTAGATAACAAGAAGAGGTTATTCCAGTATATCAACAGAAAAAGGAAGACTAGGGAAAATGTAGGCACCCTGATGACTGAGGTGGGCACCCTAGTTGTGGAAGACACAGAGAAGGAAAAGTTCCTGAATGTCTGTTTTGCTTTGGTCTTCTTTGCTAAAGCTGTCCCTCATGAATCCGAGACTCTGGAGACAAGGGGGGAGGTCTGGAGAGAGGAACATTTTCCTTCTGTAGAGGAGNCCTGATGAAGTTCAACAAGGGAAAGTGTAGGGTCCTGCACCTGGGGAGGAAGAATGCCAGGCACCAATATAGGTGGACGTGCTGGAAAGCACTTCTGAGGAAAAGGATCTGGGGGTCCTGGTAGACAGTAAACTATCCATGAGCCAGAAATGTGCCCTCGTTGCCAAGAGGGCCAATGGAATTCTGGGCTGCATAGGGAAGAGTGTGGCCAGTAGCTTGAGAGAGGTCATTCTTCCCCTCTACTCTGCAATAGTGAGGCCACAACTGGAATACTGTGTCCAGTTCTGGGCTTCCCAGTTCAAGAGAGACAGGGAACTACTGGAGAGAGTCCAGTGTAGGGCAAGAAAGATGATTAAGGGTTTGGACCATCTCCCTGATGAGGAAAGGCTGAGAGAGCTGGGATTCTTTTGCCTGGAGAAGAGAAAGCTGAGGGGAGACCTTATTAATGCTTACAAGTGTCTAAAGGGTGGGCTGAAGGAGGATGTAGCCAGACTCTTTTCAGTGGTTCCCAGTGACAGGACAAGGGGCAATGGGCACAAGCTGAAACACAGGAAGTTTCATTCAAACATGAGGAAAGCCTTCTTTATGGTGAGGGTGACAGAGCTCTGGAACAGGCTGCCCAGGGAGGTTGCGGAGTCCCCTTCTCTGGAGATTTTCAAGACCTTCCTGGATGCAGTCTCGAGTAATGTGCTTTAGGCAATCCTGCTTTAGCAGGGGAGTTGGACTAGGTGATCTCTAGAGGTCCCTTTCAACTCAAGGAATTCTGTGACAATAAGCACAAGGTAAAGAACTGTGCTGACAGAACAACAGTAGGGAGCTAAAAATAATTGGAGAATAGCAGGATGATACAAAACCACTGAGTAACAGCATTTTAGCACATTTTTCCTCACTGAAGGAAGCAAATTTTTCCAGTACTCCTCTCTTTTTGCCCACATGCGTGATAGGGTCTAATTTTTCAAGAAGGTGAGATGGGTCTCCTCTTTCCTATGAAATCACTCTAAAATAAATCACACATGGAAGTCAGACTCTGGGTTCTTCAAATGCAGATTCTGTACAGCTATCAGTAACTCCACAAGAAAAAAAAAAATAAATTGGTATTGAATCCAGCCTTTTCTCATCTTCTTCCCATGCATTAAATACAGTCTTAGCTCAGCCCTGAACCAATTAATTGGCATACCACAGCAAGACACCTGCCTTCATCCCCAACATTTTGACATTTCCGACCCTGCTAGCTAGGAATAACTAAGCCGTGAAATGTCTACAAAGAGACCTCACCACAGCAACTTGGTAATTTACCCCGTGTCTCATGATACATCTAAAAAGATCAGTGAAGCCTGAAAACTTAAACCAGCATCCCCACCCTGGTAACTAGACTGGGTAGTAGCACCTAGTGATAGGTGCACACTTAATGTTGCTCGTGCCAAGGCTGATGCAGAAGTATGTGCTCCAAACATATGCATTTTAAGCAGAGCTTTGCAACCTCAGAAATCAAACAGTTCTCATTGTTAAATGACATTCAGAAGAGTTCAGGGAGCACACAACAGTGTTGCCTACTTCCAACTACAACCCTTAGAATAGCCTTACTTCACTTCAATATACATGGGGTTAAGAGGCCCAACAAGGGTTTGGGACAATTTCATGGGTCAAGGAAATGACATATTTATAATATTAAAGTTATATTTAGCCTTTTGGTGGGCTTAAATAAACCATGCTCTGAGCAGCTCCAGAAAAGAAAAGGACTATGACCAACAAAAGCAAGAACCAGGAAGCCCTTTGATGAGCTAACTGAAGGTATGTACATGTTTGTGATCCCAGACAGCTAGTGCTCTCCAGAGCAGTATTCAGGTAAAGTGCTGGGGTGCTCCAAATTTTCCTCCAACACCCCCTGACATCACAAGGCAGACTCTGGCACAGAGCTCAGGCAGCTCTTTCTTCAGGCTCCCAAGTTCAATGGTGTGAACTCCCTTTTCACCCTTTGCAAAGAAGGTGCTACACAGTAATAAGCTAAGACAATTATATGCTCCTTGTAGAATTTCGTATTTAAATGCAACTCCTTGAAACTTCGTTAAGCAGATACTGCTCCTGATATCATTCAGTAGCACAGGACAGATCCACTTTGAAGGCCTCCAGGATCCATCCTTTCTCTTTTTGTTTTTCTCCTAGGTGCACAGCTGACGATCTGGGCTTTGTCTTGTTCAGCACATATAGCATCTTGGATCTGCAGAAGTAGCTGCCTTTGCTCCTACACTGCATGCTATCTCCCCATCACCCATCCAGTGCCATATTAAATTATTCATGAATGAAATAACAGTTTTCAGCATTAATAATTTACTGCTACACCAAGGGGATGGATAAGGTAAAATGTAACTGATATGGGAGTCTGAGCTTTGGCAGCTTTTATAATACTCATTCATCTAGTATTTTCCATCATTAATCCTGCTTTGCTGACTAGAACGTTCGCTCAATAACAGCCGAATTTCCCCACTGACATGAATCTGGTACATAGGTTCAGTACCTGCAAACAGGAAGCATATTTTTGGTTTTGGGACTTAATTTATTAAAGTGCTGACATCAGATTTTGCAAAGTCTTACTCTCAGGAGGAGTCACACAGACCTGCTTGCTTAAAAAAACCAAACATGCTGACATCAGTACAATTTAGTGAGGATAGGTCCTAGGTATGAATGTAACAAAATGTAATTAATAATAATTAATAATTTATTATCCAGCTTCACAGATACACCCTTTGCTTTTGTTGAAAGAAAAAAATGATACAGCCTTTCAATTTGGGGACACCTGAACTAATAGTAGTTACTGAGAGCTCCATCAGAAAGTTCCAATTCACCATGGCAACACAGAATCACAGAATGATATGCAGTGAGAATGATAGAATCACAGAATGATAGGCACTGGGATGTAGGTGTGGGGACAGGCACTGGGTTGTTCATTATGCTCCATTAAGGTAACAGTACCTTTGACATTTCTTGATCTGATCCCCCTAGCCACCCATAAGATAAAAGTGACAAGATACGAGCAACGTACCTCTGAGTAAATTCTTTAAGGCCAGGAAATTCAAGTGCTTATTTCAAAATTAAGCTATAAATTCCAAAGAAAAGATTCTATCCCTTGCTGCCTCTTCCTCGCAACAAGAAAAACTCAACAAAAAATACACTGATAAACCTAAGCTGCTGCTTCACCTAAGCATCAAAGACAGGCTGCAAAACATGCAATTCTCTCTGCCTATAATCATCATCAAAAAAATATGAAGCTTGAGCTCTGCCTGTGCTTCCCAACAGTAACTGCCACTGTCCAGAGCGAGTTCAACAAGGTAAAAAACAAAGACAGAATTCCCAATAACTCCGTGACACCGCGTCTACCACTGTTATATATTAGAGATTTCATTTGCAGACCAACAGACACGTGATGGTTGAGCGAACGTGCCATCTAACAAAGTGAACAGTGTTTAACAGAACTTCAAGGGAGGTTTTCTATTCTAAGAAACTTACATCCACGAGAGACAAAAATTACAACCTGAAAATCTTTTTTTTGAGGGGGGTGATTTTTAAAGTCATAGTTGACTGAACACCAAAACTAATAATTGCTTTGCTCAGAGAATATTCATGTATTCTGACAATTCTAAATTTTTTTTTGAGTTTAAAAAAAGCAAACCAAAAGACCTGTCAAAATGATCCCCCATACAAACGACATGTAAACCTCTTGTTGAAAATTTCTTAATTGACAGAAAACATGGGAAAAAGAGTATTTCCACCTAAATCCAATGGCATGGTGTTTTATTAATTTAATTTACCAAAGACTAAATATCAGTATATATTCAAAGAGCAGGTTCATAGTTAGTGAATTCTACTTTCTGATCCAGTAATATTATTTGGAAAATGATATATAACAAGTTGAACACATGGTTTTTTTGTACTGAGATTTGGGCAAAGTCCTAACAAGTTTTATTAACTTGGTACACAGTCTTACAGACTTACAGCATGGCAGAAAACATATTGCGATTTTCATTCATTTACTTGCATTTGCAATGTTTTCCTGCAAAAACAGTTTTCAATATCCAGGTTGCTCCAGACTCATTCCTGGATGAAAACTCAGAAGTTTGCTCATATCCTTTCCATCTCATCACTAGAGAAGTTTGCCAACTGGCTTTGCCAGTTGCCTGTTGCATTGTGTTGGTCAAGTCACTGTTTCAGTGGTACACAGTCTTGAGCTCTCTCTCTGAGGACCTGTCCCTCTCTGAGGACCTGTCCCTTACAATGCACTTGCACAACCAATAGCATAACAGGGCTTTGATATTGATTGGAGCTGCCAGCTGCTACACTTAAGTACATCTTAACAGCAATAATTGGAACAAATAAGAAATGCTACACGAGGTTTCTTGTTCAGGGAAGGCATTCTCTGTACTGTGCAGTATGTCAGCATCAATGCAGTAACTAACAGTATTTAGAGGCACAGAAGGTTCATCAAGCAGATCCCACTTGATGCAGTTGCTCTTTTTATTGTAATCACAATCTAGTGATATTGAAGCTTTTAGAGCATGTTACTGGGAAAAACAAACAAACAACAAATAACACAATTGTTCTGACCCTCAGTGGAAAATTGCTGCTGCTTCACAACAAAACTGCAAGTGCTAATAATGCGGTCGCCTCAACTGCACTTCCTTTCCCACGTTACTACTGACAAGTATTCCTCCCCTGGGTGATGGCTGAGTAGTTTCTTGCTGAGCTTTACTTATATCACTCTGCAGGTTTCCCACTGGTGCAGCCAGACACAGACATTTTGCTAAAAAAACATGCACCTTGCTAAAAGACATGTTAAGGGGCCCAGACTTTGAGAGAGCCTGTGATGCATATAGCTTATAACTAAATAATGCATTTTTTTGTGCAAACTTTTTCCCAGGGAGAGAATTGCTTAACACATATAAGCAACAAATCAATAACCTACACGGAATAACACACACTTAGCTAACCGAGAACTATGTAATGAAACAGAGACCTGGACCCAAATACACTTGAGCCTGACAATATCAGCACCTATCACCCACACTTTCCTTTTTGACTGGCATATTAAACCAAGCTGAAAATTGCTTCCTAAAGCAAACATGCTTAAATAACAGAGACAACCTTAGAGACAGGCTATTTCCTTCTAGTTCTAGTTAAACAATTCCCATTTTGCATAGTCAAGTTTTCTCAAGGCTTGGGATTCAATCTTTTGGTCAATGCATACAGAAGTGTGACCAAGGAAAAACATTAACCCCTATATGCACTAAGGCCTTGCTTCAATAATCTTAGCCATTACATGTTGCATATTTATTCTTCTTATATCTTTGCATCTCTTAAACTTTAAGCCTTTATTAACTTCATTCCTTTGGGAAACATTAATTTATTTATACTTTTGACCAGTTTGTCCTGACCAGACATGAAAGATGCTATACATCTTAGCTGACAGCATGTAGAACAAAGGTGTATCAAGCTCTGCTGCATAATCCAAAGGAGTCTTTTTGGATCCATGGATCTTTAATAACGCAGAAGAATTCTCTCCTCCCAGTGAAAAAAAAAAAAAAAAGAAACAAAACAAAACAAACAACCCCCCCACCAAAAAAAAAGAGTCAAGATATATAGTTTTAAAGCAGTACTATAATTTAATTCTCTCTACTTCAAAGAAAAATTTAAAAAGGAGATGATGTTCTAGAATTCACTCCCACATTAATCTAAAGCTCTGGGATGCTGCCGAGTGCAATATGCACCTACAAGAGATATTTGAAAGATAAGGAAATAAATTCTGCCATCAGGCAATGGAGACAGGCTCCAGGAACCATTAAAAGGTTTGTCAACGCATTTTGCAAATAGACACCCTGTACTGGCAGTTCTCTTCATCAAGCACATTTCAGGAATAATAAAGCCATAAAATACCTCATAGTATGTAAAGTGAATTGATCATGAGGTCTGAATGCCAATATAAGAAGCAAATAACGTGAAGCAGAAAAGCTTTTTAATCCCTCAGGAAACTCATAACATCATTAGTAACTGGAACTGAAGTGAGAAGAACAGAAAGTAAAATAAGGTTAATTTTAGGTGCATATATTTAGCAGATGGGACAATTAATCTTCAGAATCAGCATAGAGAAACAGTTTGGGTGGACTCATAGTTTTACATGGTCCTAAACACTGTTGCTCTGTGACCAAGGCAGCAACTGGAAAAGCTTTAGACAGCTATAGTAGGACAATCACAGTTACTCCTTGCTGGATGCCTGTGTGGGAAAGCAAGTATGTGACTGACTAGAACAGCCTCCACATCTGCAAAACAATTTCAGTTGCCATTTATGATAAGCAGTCACAGTTATGATGAGATTAAGTGTTTCACTAAGTCCCGTATCCCCCAAAACTGTAAACTGCCCTCATACAGGTAATAGACTATTTACCTTCTGCTTTTCCTAGTTAACCCCCATTCAGCTTCATTCATCATCTCCCTGGGGAGACAACTACCCACTTTTAGAATTACCAAGATCAATTCCAGTCTGAAGGACTGCTGACAACTGGATACCTGCAGTGTGTGACGACTCGTGATGGAGCACCCTACAATACGCACCATAAACTGCCTGAACAAGTTCTGCCTAATTAGATCAGAAGATTAGGTCCTGGAAGGAAATCTCAGGCAAAGAGAGGTTAAAGTAGCTTGCTTAGGCTTATGCAACAGAGCAGATGCTGCCCAATTCACTTTTAGCTTCACTTCTCATCCACCAGATCAGAGAAACATTCCTTGATAAAAGGCTTTTTTAAAATTATTTTGGTATAAAGACTAAACTAGGGATAAGAGAAACAGCTGGAATTGTCACCTTACCTCAGCTGACAATTTGACCTGTTCATCTCCTGTAGCACAGATAATCAATTTTTCCCACATCAAAATGTGTTGGCAGTTAATAGCAGCAACTCTCAGGGTTGAGGGGGTTTTTTTGTTAATTAAGAATGAAGTGTTCCACAGATCATAATTATTTTGGGAAAATGTCTATGATAATTCAGCATGCAAACAGACAGAACATTTTATCATCCTTTTAAGAAAAAATGCAGCTAGTGTACTTGGAGAAAACCTTTTATCTTCTAAGATTTTAAAGCAAAAAAAAAAAAAAAAGAGAGAGAAGATCAGATTTAACAACTGTATGGTATTTTAGGAGATGAGTAAAAGGATGGGTTTGTGTTAATTCATGATAATATGTCCTGTGACTCTTTCTCAGCACACCAAGGCCTGAAGAGCAAAGGTAGGTAATAACTGGGTTGTATGTGCAGCGTATGAGTTTTAATGAATCTGTGATGCATGCATTTCACTGCAGCCACAGCAGGTGTGTGCTACTTCAATGCATTTTGCCATTGTGGTTTTTTAACATCAAGATATTTAAACAAGTACATATCAAGGAGCTATATTTGCCAAAGGACAAAATTGGTGCAGCCTCTCTTGCATTCCATGTTTCTGTTAAGGGCTTGATGTTCTAGGAAGTCTGACAGTTGTAGGAAAATGGCCTCATCCCTCTCAAACCACCTCAGCAGAGATCCATCCTGCAACACTGAACTCTGGCTACCTGAAATAAATACCTCTTTGTTCATCAGCTTAACCCCCAAAGGGCAGCAGCCAGGTCAACGCAAACAGGTACTCCTCCCTCCCTACTACTAGTTTTTTCTCATATGACCTTTAAAAGCTCTGTATATGCAGAGAAAACTCTGAAAACACCTGCAAGCTGAGCCCACGATCCTCCCTTCAAGCCTCAACATACAAGAACCAGATCCCCTTCTGGAGCTTCGCAGACCACTTGAATACCAACAAGCCCCTCATATTGCCAGGCAGGTGCTCTTATGACCTCTAACTACTCCAGCAATGAAGAACTACTAAAACAAGCACCAGATTGCCAAAAAGCCAACCTGAAAAAAAAAAAGAAAAAAAAAAAAAAGGGAAGGAAAGTTCTTCCTTGGAAAGTGCTCAGTGCTCGAACAACTGACACTGGCGACAGACCTGTCTGCATATCTCTATTTTACACTGCTAATGACTCCAGCAATATATTTAAAGCCTTATAACTCAGCTAGCTTTCTTAAACCCTGTGTATGAATTCTAGGCATTTATAACAGTAGAGTACCTTTTTATTCCCCTAGCTCTAATTCTTGAGGTGAAGAGTCGTTACAAAAATCACTTGCAAACTAATCCAGATTCATCAACAGTTTGCATTTGGTAATGATGTTTAACAGACCACAGTTATTGCTGTCCAGAATTCTTCTAAGAGGCAAAACAAACATCTAAATTATAAGTTTCTAACATCTGCTTCCTCTAGGGGAGGATTTGTATGAGGTTTGACAGATGCGAGAGCTCCGAAGAATGGCTGTTACAAATGAGCCAGCTAGCAGAGTCTTGGAAAATGCAGCCAATCTCAGCTTATTGAAATGAGCTCCAACTCAAGGCAGAAATAACACACAGCTGTTCCTTCTGACTGCTTTTCAGGAGAGAGATGGTATCTGGCGATGGTATTAATAGATCTCTTTTACTCTGCATACCACCTGGAAAATGAGAGCCCACCATTTTGTCTCATTTGATGTTATTTATAGTGCATTAAATGAATAAAAAACAATCAACAACAAAAGAGCTAGTGCACCAGCGGTAGTGCAGAATAAAATAGTCAACAACTAGCAAAGTTCATACATCAACTTTTCACTCAAACGTGAACTTGAGCACACCAGAGTAGGAGCTTTTTTGGGTCATTTTGTTTTCAGAGAAGTGAACAACAATTCTATGACTAAATCTTACTACAACTTACTGATTATTTATTGAACCCAACACAGAGAAAACTGGATGTAACATACCAGTAAACCCTTTTAACAGAAATTTCAAATCTGCTTGTATGAACAGGATAATCATCCTGTTCTCAAGACATTCCTCTGACTCAAGAAATTGCTCTATTCTAGAGCGACTGAAGGAAAGAGGAAATTCTATGCTTACAAGTCCTGCAAAGAAAGAGGAAGACCAGAAATTATACAACTTTTTTTTTAACAGAACTAGTGAGAACATATAACAGGGCTTCTGTCAAACATATAACAGTACATCCTGTCAAACAAACATCACAATCAGAAACAACAGTGCAGCAAGGCTTACAGTTGGGAAAGAAAGCAGGAAGAACAGATACTTTTTACAGCCAAAGAAACCCCATGAAACCACGGAAAGACAATCTGCTGCTATGGACTGGTGGTCTTAATTAATGCTGTGCAGAATACCCTCTCAAACCAGAGCAGGTTTTTTATACTGTTTTGGGCCAAATCCAGTGCCCATGGGAGCACAAGCAGCTGGGAGTTGAGCTGAGCTCTAGAGAACTACTTCTCCAGCACCAGCTGCTGACTCCTTTCCTGGAAGAAGTGGATAAGGGCTGAGCAAATCTGTTCTACCAGTTTCCTATCAAAAGGTGAGCAGAGTTAACTTTCTCAGGCAGCAGGAATGAGGATGTATGCTGGCTGCACGTTGAGCTATACGTTTTAACACTGCTGCTGATCAGAGGAATGGATATTTGACCACATCGCTGTGTTTCCCCTGTGTAAGACAGCCTGCCCATACAATTGCTTGCATTCAAATTTTGGATCAAGCTGTGCACAGGCTGTCCAAATCACATGCAGGGTATAAAACCACAACCACATCTGTTTCTCATATGGCAGTTCCACAAGGCTCTGCACCCTTCTGGCCTTGCAGCCATAATCCCTATTAAAATCTGTCTGTATCTGACAGCATAAATTCTCATTAGCACCTTATGCTTTCCCTTCTGAGATCTCATAGGGAGACACATACATACATTACTTGCCAAACTAAATGGTACATTTCCCTGTGCCCAGGCTCTGGCACACAGGGAAACAAAGGCCAAGTATCCTGCAAAAGAGAGCGTCAGCATAGCGTGCAGAATATGATGGCTATAAGCAGTTAATAACTTCCATCAGTGCCCAAATGGACAATATGCTTATCAGCTGTCAAACTGAAGAAAAGATTGGTGGGCTCACAGCACCAGGGCAGCATGCTAAGTAATGCTGCTACCATTGTCTCTGCATGTGTTGGGAAAAAAAGCAGCATCTGCAGGAATGCATCTGTATTGCCTGCCACCTATCCAGGAGAGGGAATGTAATTTGCCACTATTTGGAACAGTACAGTAGCTGTTTTTAATTTCTTGGTTTTGCTCACTTTCCTTTAAGATACCTTTACCAAGGTACCGTCATTCTTCAACTGGGTGGCCCAGAACTGGACAAAGTACTCCAGGTGTGGCCACATCAGGCCAGAGGAGGGGTGGTGGGGGTGTGTGATCTCCCTCTACCTGCTGATCATGCTCTTTTTAATGCACCCATGGAGACCATTGGCCTTCTTGGACATAAGAACACGCTGCTGGCTCATGGTCAACTTGCTGTCCACCATAGCTCCCACGTCTCTCCTCAGACCTGCTATCCAGTAGGTCATCCCTTAAGCTGTACTGGTGCATCGGGTTACTCTTTCCTAGGTGCAGGATCCTACACTTTCCCTTGTTGAACTTCATCAGGTTCCTCTCTGCCTATCACTCCAGCTTGTACAGGTCTCACTGTATGG
>VXBJ01000110.1:109161-119762 GCA_013400055.1 Nycticryphes semicollaris | reverse complement strand
GGAGACTTTTACAGCCCGCTGTCATTCTGGCAAGTGACAGAATTAGAGGGTGGACTAGGTGCCGAGCAGAATTGTCATATTTCCATAACAAGGCCACAGAGCTTTGTGATTTATGGATGCTCAATATACAACTGTGATGCCCCACAAGTGAATACATAAGTTGCAAATGTGTAAACAGCTATGGTGGGAATTTGCTAATCTCTGCCTGCTGTAGCTTATGCTGTACAGGTCCTTGAGTACTGTATTACGAAGTTTTGACATTGTGCTTTATAGAAACACACAGCAGCTTGCCAGGGCTTGTCAGCAAGGACAATAACACATTTTACTAAGTCTGTAAAACCTATCATTGTTTGTAATGTCACACTGTTGAGAACTGGAAAAGCAGAACTAATAAGGCCTTTCTAGAACAATTTCTAATGTTCCTTGAAAAGCAAATGAATGGTTTTACTTATTACGTTGAATCAAGGTAATCCAAAATTCTGAATAAAACTAAGACGGCAAGGTATTTCTTCACATTGAACAGACAGTAAACTTCACAATATCTAGTTTAGTTGGGATCAGATTTTTTCTTTATTTTTTTAGCTCCTGGCAACTATTACCTTTTGTTTGCATTTTAAAGGAAGCTATGGTGAGTGCCTTTCACTAGGAATGAAAGCATGAAAAGGAAGGAAAATTGATCTGAGAATTTTTAAAACAAATCTGCTGGGTCTTAAAAGAAAATGTAATCACCTTTTTCACTCGCAAATGGCTATTCAGACAGCACGACCCATTGGTAAATGTGACTTTTAAGTGAGAAGCTTCCTAAAAATATGACTGTGACAGCACAGCCCTAGATGTGCATTTTAACATGACAGATTATAAAATGTTACAATTTAGTGTATCCCGGAGATTATAGGAGGTTCATCAACACATTTAGAGGTTTAATTCCTTGGAAACTGGTCCTAGAATACTGCAGTCCTTGAATCTTCAAAATTGCTGCCATTGCAGAAAAAGATCTTCGTAATATTTCCAGAATATCTGTCAAAGAAAACCCCACTACTTCACGGGTTTTCATCAATTGAAGTCTATCTATTAGCAGCTAAGAATAGCTTCCCAGTCTCTGGATAGATACAGCGCTATCACCTGTAGACCCATTGTTACTTAGCAAGACTGGAAGAGTTTCATGTGGGTAAATTCCACTGATTTTCCAATCCATTTGCACTGTGAGATTAGAAACTTCATGATCAGATCTTTTAGAGGGACAAAAAAATGAAGAGACTACAGACAGAAAGGTGGCACTGTTCAGCTCATGCTCTTTCACAGTGGACCCCAACCCAAGTAATTTACTTGATTATCTTAGATCCCGCCTCACAAAACCTTTAGTGTCTCATTAATCCAGGCTATGTAAAGCTCCATAAATATCAAGCGTTGAGAAGAAAATGCCTTTGAAAACCATCACAGCATTCAGTCTACTCATTGTAGCTCTTCCCTGGAGATACTGTCTACGTAAGAGATGTTTTTTCTTCACAGCATGATTCATTCAGCTCATATTAAGTATTAACCTTTCTCATCGGAGCTGTTTCTTTGAAGCTCTGCCATAATTTCCAGTTACCATTCTCTGACATTATATTGGTGATGATAATTCAATTGCTTTCATGATAAGCAGTATCTATATCTCCGGATTCTTCAGCGAGAGCATAATGGTTCAGAAGATGGGACAAAACCCCTTCAGGGCAGGGTTGAATTTGTGGCCTCACTGATGAATTCCTTAGTTGCTGGTTAGTTGCTGGTACCTGTATACTTAGTGTTGCATTGCGGTGAAATTCCAGATGGGAGAACTCCACCCATTATTTAGGCTGAGCATTTCCCGAAATATTTAAGCATCTGGATCCAATCAACTAAGGAACGCAAAGGCTGATTAGTGAAGCACCTATGGATTAACAAACCACCAGGATAGGCAGTTAAGAAAATAGGCAGTCTAAGATGCTGTTTTGGATTTAGCTCACATTTCAATTTAAGAGGGTGGTGAAAAAAGAGGCAGCATCCTTGGAGAATGATAAGTCTTTGCACATGGCACAGTTCTTTACATATGGATTAGTACAGGATAGCCATAGTTAATAAGTTCACAATGACTGGATTTACATGCGCCACTACTAATTACACAGTTTGGGTGTTTTCCTTATGGGTATGTTTGTAGTCACAATTTTGTATGAAGAAAATTTTAAATGTAAATGGCTTGTAATGTTGCTCTGAAATTTGGAAGTAATGTTCCTAAATGTAGGAAGTATACATAGTTTCAGTCACATCTCTAGACAGATTCACTAAATTTCACTTTGGGAAAAAAACACTTCCTATATTTATTTTATCTAAAGGTTCTCTAGCAATTCATATCCCTGCTACTCTTTGAGAAAATTCAGACCTGAGCATATTGGTTGTGTTTGTTGTTTTCTGTCTAAAGCATATAAGTTCACATGGAGCAAAACATACCTTATTACACTGCTGAACAAGTTATTCATTTGACCCTCAAACAGAAAGCTGTCTTGTTAATAGACCTTTGAAATATGCAGCAGTTTGGTCAAAAAATACTCTGATGATACTTTCATGGCTGCCGTTTATCTATTATTTTTTTCCCCTCTTCTCTATTTTAAAATGTATTGTCAGATTTATTTGCTGCAGTATTAAGTTTCAAAGCCTAACAATTTCTAACCCAGCACTTCTAATATGATTCAGTCCTTTGACTCAAAAGTCTCATTCTCAGATATTAAATCAACATGTGCCTTTATGACTCAACATTTATCTGTAGGATGATGATTGAATTCATAATTTAGAAAGGCATCTGTATAAATAGTTCTTTACTAATAACTGCAAGAGACAATATNAAGAGACAATATTGCCATGCCCCCTTTTATAAAAAGGGAAAAATTAAAGAAAAAAAGATATTTAGAAAAATATTCTTCAAACAGCTTTGCTTAATATGAACAGCATCCCTGACCCATCTTATGCCCCCCCTGCAATGCACACACAGATCTATGTATTTATATCTGCATGAAACTTCCTTACATATCACCATATATACCTTACATATAAGGGTAATTTACTAGTTTTAAGTCTCTTTTGTATTCCACCAGTGATATAAAGAAATAAGCCCCAGAGGGTCTTACTATAAATGAAAGTTATAGTTTGTGTATTATTAATTAAATAACTACTCAACTAGGTTATACTTGGAGCTACTCATGTTATGCATACGTGAATAACAACAGTATTAAAATCCACGTCAGTAACTTCATCCTGAATTAATTTCTCATACTTTATAAACAGAGGAAGACATTGCTAGGTGTTTCTGGCTTTACCCTTTTCTCATCTCCTTTTTGCAATTCCTTCTCAGGAACTCAAAACTGACTTCAATTTCTCATTATGACTTCTTGAAACTGTGAGTCATTTGCGGAATCCATAGATTACATAATTGGCTGAAAAGACAAGGAATTGGACATCTCTTCCAGTCCTGTGGTCCTGTGTACCTAAACAAGTCTCTCTGTGACGGATGTTACAGCTTCCATGCTCCATTTCACAGCTCTTTGTAATGTTTATCACATCATTTCTGTCCATACTTTTCTTGACCTAAAAAGTGGTTACTACTTTTCCAACAACAATTAGAGACTGACCGTGAACGTGGATGAATTTGTGCAAACACGGAGGAACTAAAACCAGAATGACACAAGTCAGTTAAGATACAGGAGATACAAGATTCAGATCTCATGGGAATGTAAAATTGGTTTTTAGCTTACATTAAGTTCAATAGAAGAAAGATGAAACTGAAGTAAAAAATATCCTAAAAATGTGTGCCATGGACTACATTATTTTGAACAGTTTTTCTCTATTTTAAAAATACCTGCAGCATAATTTTTCTACAGAATCCCTAGCTGCATCTAAAGGGTTTGGGGATTGCTCAGCTGCATGGTCAAAGGATTACATCTGAGAAAAGACCTTACCAAATTTACTTCAGACTGCCTCTGAAAGTGGCATGAAGGTTGGTGTAAGATTCATGTTCAGCTGCTCCAATGCTGGAAATTTCTTCTGGGAAAAGATGGATGCAGCAACATACATACAGGGTATAAGGGGTGCATTTAATGGTTTTCCCCTTAGATTTCCACTTTAGGAAGATGTTTGATTTATGGATATCTTCCTTGCTTTAATTGTACCATCAGTTTAAGCAGGAGACATTGCTACATCTGAAGCTTTGATTTGGTTCTGTATTGAAGTGCCTCAGGCTTTCATCAGAAGGCACCAAAAGGTATTCTACATGTTTCTCTCTTTGTCCTCATCTGACACCCATGCTAAGACTTATATCTGTATGAGTAATATCTCCAGCATAAATGTAAGGAGAGTTTCACATTCCAGCATCAGGCCTGAAACAAGCAAACCAAACTAGACCAGTGATAAGCACTGACTATAAAATATAACCAATGAAAGACGCCCTAAGGAGAGATCAAGGAGGAGGGGGAAAATAGAGTGGGAAAGAAATATGATTTATTTTAAAACTTAATTTAATAAATAAAGATGCTGAAAAATGCATTTAGCTCTCAACCTCCAGGACTGTACATTATGAACTAGCATCTAGACATAATGTGGTTTCTGCTCCATCAGCTGCAATAATTATTTTCCTTGATTTGCCTTGGTCATTTGATAAAACGATTTCTCTGTGTATGTGGATGTGCATGTGCATGTACTTTTGTGTGCATTTCTTTTTGTTCCATTTTCTTATTTATTTTTCTTTCCTATCAAAATAGAAAAGAAAACAAAACACATCAAGAAGGGAAATTAAAGATCATTTAAGACCCATTTTGATCACTGCCTTTGTCAATATTTTTTACAAGGAAGGGCAGCTTCCTGGTCAGTGCTTATTACAGACTCTTCCCAGTTTACAGAAACTAAGGGTGCCACTGAACTCAAGGTCTTAGTCCTGCTTGTCCCCTAATACAGCAGTTGGTGTATAATGCTTCACCTTTTTATTGCAGGTAGCTTATCTACTATCACTACACTCATTTTGCAAGGCTGAAACAAGGCCTCAGGGTTCTTAGCAGTGCACAGCACTCTGCAGGCTTAGATTTGTGTACTTGGGCTTTAAAGGCATGTTGTGTCAAGCACGTCAAATCATCAACTTTTTTTTTTTTAACTTGATTTCCTCAAGATCTGGGTGACACCGTTGGTTGCGAAGTGGATCTCAGTTTACCCTCCTTCTTGCTCAGAATCTCAATAAGACCTTTCTCTCTGTTTCAGTGCTAGTGGTCTTTCTTGAATTTCAATCTTCTTACATTCTCCAATGAGACAAGCTAACACACATGGTCTTGAGAATGTGTGAGCGTATATGTATAAAAAAATCCCAAATGAAAACACAGCCTAACAACAACGCTGTTTTGGATCATGCTGTGATGTGTGTTTATATCTTTTTGATCTATACTTTCTTTTATTAACCATCCCCTTGCCCTGTATCTGCTAGTGTTAGCTACTGTTTCTCAATTACACCCACTGGAAAAACCTGCCCTGCAGGGTTTCTCACAGCGGTTGCCCTTCTAGCGTCAGCTCAGCAGATGAAAAGCAGATGGAAAATTCCAGGGGTTCGGGTCTGAATGTTTCAATGATAAGTTAGCATAACATGGACTGGTGAGAGCTGTGTTTTGAGTCTGCTATGCAAAATGAGACAGCTGCATTCTAGCGTAGCTATTTGCACCGGAGGCTTAGCACTGGAAAGCAGGAACAACAAATAAAGGATTCAAGGAGTTCACACTCAAAGAAAGAGCAAAAATAAAAAACGAAATGGTGAGTACTGGGAAAGCAAATATCATGGGCAGTTTGCTTCATCTAGGGCACTTTTAATTCAGATTTCCTTCTGTGGAGAGACAAACTACACCAATCTAGGGACATCCTGCAGCTGAGGCACTTATGTTCTGCTTCTGCAGGCTGCTTCTCCAGTCAATAGAAGACACAGCCCATTTAAGAATCTTCCTGAATCATCTGAATGTTCCTCTCTCCCTCCACCCTCCCTGTTCACTGACTGCAATGGAAGTCTGGGTCAATGAAGCTCCTGAATTAGATGCATCCGTTAGGTGCCTTGAAAGAGCAAATTGGCTGCAATTTCAACCTGTAGTCCAAGCAAATAAAAAATTACCTTGGCCAGTGGATGAGAGTTATCTGAGTCTAAATCAGTCTCAGAACGGGTATAAAAGTTCTGTTGAAACTTCTTCTTTTCCATATTGGAGTCAACTTCGGATCACTGATTTATCCAAACTGAAGACTGAAGTTTATGAAGCCCTCAAATTACCTCCCACACATGTTCTTCATTTCTATTCATTATATTTATGTATTTAAATCATTGCTCACTGGGATACTCTCATCAGATGCTCGTCTCACTTTCGGGAGAGTTCCCAGGGGACAGGCAGTCATAGACTATTACTACAACCCTCTTCAGTACAACACAAACAATATCCTGCAGTATAACTCAATCTAAGCTAGCAGGCAGCTGCACAGAACAGTCGCACTATCAATTAATTTTAATAATAATACTTAACACTTACAAAGTATGTTTCAACTTCAAAGCACTTTTCAAACAGAGAGGGCCAAATTGGAGCTGCCCTGGTGTGGCTGTATTTGAGAGAGGAAGGATAGTGAGAAATACTGTATTGTAACCACAGTTGTGCAACTCTCTTTCCTTCCCTTTTCTCCATCCAGACTCGCTGTAATTTCAGTCCTGGATTTCCTTAATCATTTCAATGGAACACCACAGTGCCTTTTTCAACGGGGTTACAGTCAAATGCTGAGACAGAGTTACGCTGTGTATCTGGAAAATGTAGGTTAGGCTTAAACTCTCCCAGTGGTTTTTTTTCCTGGCTCAAGATCAGAAAAATACCACCATGCACAGGATGCCTTTTCTTGGTACTCTGGTGCTGGAGTGGAGTGGTACTTCGAAGTTCACCATTTCTTTTCCTTTTGATCCTAGTTTCTGATTCTGTTTTCTCCATAAGGATGACAGTACACTGCCCACATACTTCTGGATTTAAAAATGTCCTTCCTTTCCACCCTTTGCTTTGTTCTGCCCCACGTCATGGCAAATTAACTTAAAATGATCCAGCTAAAAAGGGCACTGATGTCAGAAACCACTTTTATTTCCTTTATTGTTCCCACAGCTGAGTCTGTCTCCACCTACTGGACAAAAACACGCTGCAGGGTGGATGAAGTATGTCTAACGTGATACCTGTTAATGCCATGTTCATCGATGATCCAATTTTACTGTTATTATGTAACATGATGCATAATACATCTACATAGCAAACACATTGACTATGAAGAAGATGATGGTATAGTGGGTTATTTAATATCACATGAAAAAATCTTAGCCACACGTATAAAGACATATCAAATTTCTCTCTCACAGGATGTTCTAGGGCTACCTCAGCCCTTGACATTAGTGTTCACCAAGGCTCAACTGGGGCTTAATTCATCTTTATTTCATGTACTGATACAAGTTAGCTTTTAAGAGAAGTCCATATAAGACACCCAGATATAACAGTTCCTCTGGCTTAACAACAAAAAAAATAAAAAACCCAACCAAGCAAAAAAAACATCCCTGTTTTGTGAAAACTGGTTTGCTGCTCTGCTTCCAGTCTCTTTCGCTCCCTCTCCTGTTTTTATCTTGGTTTTTTGAGACTTATTTTTTTTCTATTTTTTTTATGGATGTAAAGCATATAAAGAAAAGTATACTGTATATCAGCTGCAAACACTTTGTCATTGCTGAAGGATATTATTATCTAAAAAACATTTATGGAAGAGAATATACGATTCATATATTCATAAAATTTGTTCAAATTAGTTTAATGTTTTCAACAATATATCAACAATATATCACATGACTATTTCTCTGATAATCACATGTTTCTAGAAAACAGGACACATATATCTTTGTACTTTATCATATCCATTGTTTAGTTTGTGTATTTTAAATATATGCTGACACGATAATTTAACTCTTAGTACCATTTTGGAATATTAAATAATGAGGATTTTTATTATGTCTATATCTTACGGACCTGGGTTTGATCATTTGAAACTTAAAAAGAATTCTAAAAAGGTGCCTTTATGGAATACTGAAGATTTCAAAGGAGTTTTATATTCCTGTTATCTCTGGGAAGATGCTATATTATGCCAGTGTTTACTTACTGTATAATTCTAGTTCTGGAACCTTGTCTAAATTTAAAGCCTTAAATCCATAGTAAGAGATCTACAGTAAGATACGTTTTCCATAAAGTTCCACTGGTTGAGAAAAGAAATGCTGACATATGGAAAAGAAAAAAGAAAAAATTGTGAGATTTTAAAATTCTTGGAGTTTCTCTTAATTTTTTTTTCTGTTCTAATTTTTATAGAATTTTCTTTATATAATTTTGAGAACTGCATTTTGACTCTTGGCCTCTAAATATTGATAAAGCAGAGAAGATTATTACAAGTGTCATATCACAGTGACATGTACAAAAAAAACTTCTACAGATACTTCACGGGTATTTCTTAGTGGTGGTCTGGCTTCAGCACAATTTTTTGTGGCACTTATTTTAATTGAAATATGATTACTATAATCAAAACAGAGTATCAGGATTGGTAAGAGTTTCTTCGGAACAAAGCTTTCTTGTATCACACAGAGAAATAGGAAATGAATCACATATTCCAAGTGACAAAATCTTTAGGATAAAGTAAAAATGGTACGGGAACTGTGCCCCACTCCTTTTCTCAACACATGCTGTTAGATAATTATACATCTCCTTAATAATCCTGTATTTTTTGGATCAGTTAATATTATCCATTAATTATTCATTTTAAAGGGAAAACAGTACATCAGATGCAGGACTAGGCATTTTATGAACTGAAAAGAAGCATAATTTATGATTTACAATATGGATTTAATCTGGAGTGATTTGCCTGAATAATGCTTCCAGGATTCCTTAGCACTGTACAACATGCTTTTATCGTCAATCACTGTTACCTTAAAATTTCTGTTTTCCCATATTTTTGATTGATTTGTTTATTCATCACGTAGAGTATCTGGGAAAACCTTTTGTGTTTCTGTATAAAATAGCAGAGAAGAAAATAAAGAGAAAATACTTTTTCCAAGTAACTTAAAGCAATTTCCACTAGTTAGCTTCCTCTAGCTTCCTAAATGCTTTCCACAAACGAGTAATACAAAGACTATGGTGTCCATTAGTTTTGGATATCTTGTTCCTGTCTGTATGTCCTGACATTAAGAAGTAACATCATGCCAAACCTTTCTTAAAAGTTGTGCCTGTAGATATGGTCATCCCAACCATCTCAAGGATACAATTAAAAGTTTAAATTAATTAATAAATGCCATGAAATATCAAAGAAATATAAATTTCAATTTCTAGTAAACATTTCCACACACCCAACTTCTCCTAACTGCTCCAGATAGCTTTAGTTTTTCGGATTATGACAGTAACAATGTAGCTTATTAAAAGCTCACATTAATTCACTCTACCACTCCTTGCGCCTGTCACACATAGTTCAAATTTGCTCAAAAGTTACTTGTTTTCAAAATAAGTCATCATCCTATCAGGATCGGAAATGTGTTTGCGCACCCTCTCCATCATCCCGTTTGGGGGTTATAGGGCCACTGTATTTAATTTAACTTGGGAAAAATCTGAATTTAGTCTTGTTGTGCTACTCCCTGAGTAAAAAAAAAGCTTCACAAATGAAGTACTGTAGAGAAAAAGAGCCGTCACAGGCAAGCTTGGGAGTCATGCATCCTCCCAGACCTTCATTTGCATATATCCTCTCCTGTTCAGTTGGCACTGGACAGAGCACTTAATATTTATCCTGAAATTGACTGCTTCTCATTAAACATCAGAACTGCATTTAGATGGTCTGTTTTGATCTGTATTTTTCACGTTCTTTTCCCCCCTTTTTTCCTCTTGAAAAATAATAAATAAAAATTTATTAAATAACGGTGTAGTAGACTTTAATAGTTAACGTATTGAGAATTTGGAAGTGACTGATGAGTAGGCAAGAGCGGCAGGTAAGGTGGTGATGGCAAGGTTGGACCTTGAGACCTGGTTTGGTGGCATGAGATGCTGAATTTTGTGGTGGTGAGCCATCGTGAGGGTTTTCAGGACTGTGAGCCATCGTGAGGGTTTTCAGGACTGTAACTGTAGCGGTGTAGAATTTTTTTGTTTCCTTGACAGAGTCTGGAGTTAATAATCTACCTTCTTTTGTTCATTAACCCAGGTTGCCTACTTGAATACTATAGTGGTCAATGATTCAATGTCCAGAAGGAGACCAATGACAAGTGGCGTCCCTCAGGGGTTGGTACTGGGACCAGTACTGTTTAATATCTTCTTCAATGATGTTGACAGTGGGGTCAACTATATCCTTAGCAAGTTTCCAGTTGATACCAAGTTGAGTGGTGCAGATGAACGTGTCTGAGGGATGGGATGCCATCAAGATGAACCTGGACAAGCTCAAGAAGTGGGCCTTTGTGGACCTCGTGAGATTCAACAAAACCAAGTCCGGGGTCCTGCACCTGGCTTAAAGACACCCCTGGCATCAATACAGGCTGGAGGATGAAG
>VXBJ01000110.1:96236-109155 GCA_013400055.1 Nycticryphes semicollaris | reverse complement strand
ATGAAGGGATTAAGAGCCACCCTGCTGAGAAGGAATTTGGGGATACTGGCGGATGAAAAGCTCAACAGGAGACAACAAAGTGTTCTTGCAGCCCAGAAAGCCAACAACATCCTGGGCTGCATCAAAAGAGTGGGCAGCAGGTCAAGGGAGGTGATTCTGCCCCTCTGATGTGTTCTGGTGAGACCTCACCTGGAGCTCTACTTCAGTTTGAGAGTCTTCAGCACAGGAAGGACACAGATCTGTTGGAGTGAGTCCAGAGGAGGACCACAGAGATGATCAAAAGGATGGAACAAGCCTATTCTATGTACAGGCTACAAGAGTTGGGATTGTTCATCCTGGAGTAGGCTCCAGGGAAACCTGATTGCAGCCTTTCAGTTGTTTAAGGGGGCTTATAAGAAAGCTGGAGCCAGACCTTTTAATAGGGTCTGTTGCTATAAGACAAAGGGTAACTGTTTTAAATTGAAAGAGGGTAGATTTAGACTAAATTAAAAAAAAACAATTTTTTTTTCGTTGAGGGTGGTGAAGCACTGGTACAGGTTGCCTAGAGAAGTAGTGGATGACCCACCCTTGGAAACCTTTGATATTAGGTTGGAGAGGGTTCTGAGCATCCTGGTCTAGTTGGAGATTTCCCTGCTCAGGGGAGGATGGACTAGATGACCTGTAAAGGACCCTTCTAATTCAAACTACTTTATGATTCTATGAATTGACATGGGTCACCAGATGCCAGAACACACTGTAATTTCATCTGACCTGCATAAAAACATCCCTTGCTAGTTTGTATTTTAAAGTGATTTTTAAAAATTCTTATGGCCCATCTTATGTTGTTTGCAAAAACTTATCATTTACTTATGATAAGTAAATGAGGGGGAGAAAATCTGTCACAGAACATAATCCACAAGATCTGTATTTGGATTTTGTACTTTGTTACTGTTGCTGCATGTAAGAAACTACACCTTGCATCCAAATAGTTGCAAATGTGCAAACAACTAGGAAAGTGTGTGGGAACCTTATTATGACTACTTGCAGAGACTGAATACATAAGATTAACACTAAGTTATAGCTAAGAAAGAAAGAACATAAAATGAAAAACACCATCCTTCTTAGCTAAACCATTTTATCTGTTTGTTTATTTTTAAGTCACCTTTCCCTGGAAAATTAAAACAAACCCACAAAACTGATTTCAATAAAAACTTCTTAAAATTGTATTACTTCTCTATGATATTTTGGCCTCTCTTTACCCCACCCGAATTTTGGCAGTTAGAAGTTACTTAAGTCACGTATATGGGTGCTGTCATTGTCAATGAAGATTTTTTCTTCTTTTTTCTTGTTTTTCTTCTTTTCTTTTTTTTTTTCATGAAAATACAGTGCATCAAAAAAGTAAAAAAAAAAAAAGAAAAAAATAAACCCATGTCATTTCAGGTTTCATTGTCTCATGTGTCATCTTGTTAAGGTGTTGCATTTGGCTAGAACTTTCTTGTCAACTTACAATTCAATGTAAAGTGACAACTGCAGCCAGACATGGTGTAAGCTCTGAAAGGACGTGTCCATCAACAGACCTTTAAAACTGAGGGGGGGGAAAAGTTTCACAGAGTAGAGTTATAGTATTTTTTCCCTAAAGCGAACAATACAATTTGAATTATGTTTACATTTCTAAACAATTTAAATATTGTCAAAGTGGGGGTTTTGTCTTCTTTTTTTTTTTTTTTTTATTAAAAAAATAATTAAAGTTGCATGCATCAAAAGTGGCATAACCTCACTTTTTGAAAGACTTTTCCTTTTATATCTGGAAATAACCATTTTACAAACAGATAAGACATCTCGAATTTCAATTAGAGATCCAGAGGTAGCTCAAATGATTTTCCCCATTTTGTGCCCACAATGAGCTTTCTGGTACACCAAGAGATCTTCTCCACTCTGAAATGAATAAAGGGAATTCATTACCAAAAAGAACAATGGCAATTTGCTCTTAAAGTAATGATCTGTTTTTTACCCAACCCTTCTAAATTTTATATTATTCCACATCAGAAGACACCAATATTCCGTATCAGAATATCAGAATACCCATATCAATATTCTGATATTCCATATCAGAAAGTCACAACAACCCAATGCAGCACTGCAGGCCTGGGGAATAGTGGATGGAGAGCTGCCTGGCAGAAAAGGACCTGGGGGTGTTTGTCAACTCTTGGCTGAACATGAGCCAGCAGTGTGCCCAGGCAGCCAAGGTGGCCAACAGCATCCTCACCTGTATCAGGAACAGTGTGTTGAGTAGGACTCCAGAGGTGATCTTTCCCCTCTACTTGGTGCTGGTAAGGCCCCCTCTAGAGTGCTGTGTCCTCTACCACAAAAAAGACATTGAGGTGCTGGAGCAGGTCCNGCAGTGGTGGAGGTACCACCCCTGGAGGTATTCAAAAGACAGGTTGACATGGTGCTCAAGAACATGGTTTAATGATGGTTTTTTAGTCAGAGTTAGGTTGCTGGTTGGACTAGATGATCTTAAAGATCCCTTCAAACCTAGACAATTCCAGATTCTATGATTATCAGACCAAGCATCATCTATATCCTATTGATTCCAGCTATTTGCTATTTGTGCATTGTAAAACATTTGGTCAGAAAGGAAATGGGCACTGAGCCTATTTCAGAAAACAGAGAACTCACAAATACTCTTGCAGTTTAGTTTTCTTCTTAAGTCAATTCTTAAAAACAAAAACCAACCAGCAAAAAACCAAACAAAAACACAGACGCACCCCAAACCCAATCACCTTTTTCCCCAGTATGCATTTTATCTCTGCATTTCTCCATAAGATAATAAAATGTGAACATCAGGAGACTTTCTTCTCTTAAAGTACTTAAATGTTGAAGGAGAAACATCTCTCTATCTTCTCTCTGATAAAATAAACAGGTTGAGATTTTCAAGTTTAAGTTTATTCTCCAAACCTCAAATAATTTCAAAAAATATTGACTGATATTTTTCCTCTTCTTCACTGTCCCCTTACAATGGTCAACTTCAAACACAATTTCATTCTTTCCATCCTTGACTCCTCACAACTAGATACAAAGGTACAAAACTTTTGTACTCTTTCTCAGAATTTAAAAATTATTTTATCAAGGAAAGTAAACTTTTCTTACCTTTAGAAGCTTCTTCTAATTTTTTTAACCACTGAATCTTTCTTAAGGTCAAAGTTCTTAAGAATACAATATATCTATTCCATGATATGAAATATTTTTTTTATTCATAAATACGTATCACCTGGAATGATCTTGCTCCTTGGCTCATAATCTTTGCTGATGCTATGGAAAATGTGGTCTACAGCATAACTAAGCATCTTCTATGTGGATTAAACTGAGTAAAATAGTAAAATGAGAAACAGAGGAAGAGCGTGTGATTAGGAGCTGCTGCTTTTGTTGCCATTCACCTAACAGTCACAGTATTGCCTGACAAAACAGATGGCTTCACATGTTGATTCCATATCATTTTGCTCTTAGTGTTACACATTTGGAATGCCCTTAATATAAATCTTTGATGACAAAGAAAGATATTTTAACAACCAACCAACCCATCAATTCTTACTAATTTTAGTGGATCTATTAGTGCTTTCCAAAAGCCAATTAGGTATAACCAGAGGCTACTGGTGCTAGACTATTCTTGTATTTTCATAAGCACACAGAAGCTACTGATTTGTTATGGATGTCACATACCATTTTTGCTTGAGATATGCTGAGTTGCCAAAGCATTCGTTCAAATAGTTACTCAGTATAGTAGGATAAGACATATGGAGTGCATTTATATACCTTCCACCATGAACTGAAGGAAAACGTGTACTATAAAAGCCCTCATAACCAGACAGTAGTGTATCACCTGCTCCTGCACTCTATATTGTTGTATCAGTGAGTGATTTTATTAGCTAGCCAAGAACTGCAGGCAGGAAGTAAGTGATGTATATTAACAACTTCTCTCAATTATATCAGGTCCCGACCCTGCTTCCATTGAATTCCATAGCAAAACTACTACTGACACCAATTGTGTAGGCTTAGGATTGCATTTTTTAACATTTGCACACTGCCTTTAATTTTAACTGCATTTTATAAAGGCTGAGACATAGGACAATACTCACCTCATTTTACAACAAGGAGAAGATAATCAGTGGCCAAATTTAAGGTAGTTTCTGAAGGTCATAGCTGGAATTACCATAAATAGAATTAAACTCACATTCTTGGGTTCTGCACATGCTCAAAGACAAGAAGAGGTGAACTGGTCTGTGATGGAGTTTTTGGAAGGGCTAGAGGACTTGTTCTATGGAAAGCATTGGATGTGATCTGCACAGCTGGATTTCAAAGGAGCTCCAAATGGAATGGAAAAAAAAAGCTATTAATTTTTCAGCACTCAAAATTTGTGAAGAAGCAGAATGTTGGACCATCTGACGAACTGATTAACTTATGCCCATTTTTAAGGGCACGAAACTACCTTGGAACTGGCAATAAAGCACTGTGTACCCAAACTGGAGTGCAGGAAACCAGGTGATCGCAACTGATTGATAATGCACAAAAACCTGACTGACAGCAGACAGGAGCACATAAACCTGCTTAACAAGGATGTTTAATGCAAAATGGACGTGTTTGGTTGCATATAAATACTCTCTCTAGAGTTACACTTCCCTGTCAGATTTTATACTACAAAAATAAAGGGTTCACATGCAGCTACTGGCACATAAGGCTTTCACAGCTGTTCCTGAAGGAAATAATTTCTATCACCAGCTGTACTTCTCCTCCCCAGTGATGTAACCTCTGCAGTTCTGTCCCTTCTCTTGTATTCATTCCTTCTCGACTAAACATTAAAAAAATAAAGAAATTAATAAACACACACACATAATTGTGTGAAAGTACGGAGTAAGTGAAAAGCTAAAGCTCTTCAGAGCATGAGCTTCACACAGGACACTGCTTCAGCCATAGCTTGTAACTGTTGTATGCCAGAAGTCCTGTAGACCAGTTTTTACTCTATCCCACACAGGTTTCTGTTTTCCACTCCATTCACCCTTCAAAAATGTTTTTTAACTAAGTCATATGTGGTCAATAAAGTCAGTATAATGGACCTCAAATATTTACCATTATTAGAGATGGGAGTTTAGTAGAGAATTACATGAAAAAGGAAAAAGATCATATTTAAGGTCACCATGTGTGCCTCATGCAGTACTGACCAGGTATAAACCTGTGGACAGAGAAATAAGTTGTGTGTTATATGGAGACACTTTATATAATGCCTTGGCATACATATGTGGGTAGTTGTGATAAATATGTTATAGACCTATTTGCTCTCAATGTCTGATGTTATACAGAAGTTATCTCTGAAGGAAGGCTGGCTTGGGAGGTTTTGTAAAGAATCATATATTCTATGGAAATGATACATAGAATTCAATAGGAATGAAAACATCAACTTTCTGAAAAAATTAGACAGTAATTTTCAAGTTCAGTTAAAACCCACTGCATTGAAACCCCAGCACCTGAAAGTATTTTGTGTATGTAACTAACTTCAATGACATCAACGGAACTTCAGCTTGTACTTAAATTTAAGCACATGCTTAAGCAGTCCAATGAACTGGGGTCTTGATATGCAATTATACACTTTGAGTAGTTTTTAAACTACATATTAATTAGCCATTTTACTTCATTCATAGTTATTTTTCTATTATAAAAGTTAGTATAAGACTCATGCAGAAAGGTCCTTCCTTTTCATTATTGAACTCTCCAACATTTTTCTATAAGGAGAATAATTTAAATCATTTTTTCCTCCCTCAATTTGATATGCTCCATAATAAATCGAACATTTTAATCCTTGTCCTTTAAGAATATATTTTTTCCCCAAATAGTGTCATCTGCACAATGTAGGTATCTTTGTACATGCATTTTTACAGTGTCACTTCTTTATCTGCTCTCTCCCTTTGTGTGTGCATTTACCAAAAAAACCTACTTTGTGTACCTCCAACCTTTTTTTTTTCCAATAAAAAATAATGTTGTCTCTTTATACATGAAGAAATTTCTGCAGGCTTAAGAGTGAGATAAGAAGAATTTTCTGCAGATGTTTTGTTTTCCTGACTTTCCTAAAATGGAGCACATCATTATATCTTTGTCATAAAAGCCTACCTGATATGTACTCAATATATATAATGCTGCATTTCATTATATTTTTTAAATTTTGTACAATTTTGTGAAACATCTACATGAATAACTGTATTGTTATTTAAGGCTGTAGCTCAAGTTCTACTCAGTTCTGCATAGCCAGGCCAAAGGCTTCATCCAGTTCAGTCATTAAATATTTGTGGATAGAAAAGAAAAAGAAAAAAACAATATCTTAGTTCAAGGTCTAAATTCCCAACATGTCTATCTTTACTTTGCCATTTATTACATTATTCCCAATTTTTTGTGGCTATATTTTTAGTTAAGCATTTGGTGATAATTAATAACTATATAATATGTAGCTGATGTTCACTAGCCACTATGAGTATGACCATCATGGATTTTGTGACATTGTGAACTGCAAGTTTATGACAAGTATAAAAGTGTCCCCCATCCCTGCTTCTTAGGTGAATACAGCTTCAGTATTGCACAGAAGATGAGTATCTTTTTTTATTTGTGGCAAAGAGTAAAAGGATTTACTAATGGATGTATTTATAATACACTGTAATGTTAAGTATAACGCTATTATATTTAAACTCTTCTTGAATCTATTAATCTGAATATAACAATGAACAAAATTAGTTGAACCTGTTCAGTCTGCATGCACTTCAGTTTTGCAACAGTTACTGTAAATCTATCAGCAAGAATTGTGGTACAGTATTCTTTTTAACATAGTCAAGTCCTCAACAAGTGTTAACAGCGCAAGAGCAAAGGTATCCAACGACACACCCGGGAACAGTGAAGCTCAGATATGCAAGCTAGTTCATTGCAATCATTCACAACTCCTTCCATTCATTCATTAAAGCACAAGTCACCTTAGAAGATCCCTGTATTGCACACTTTAAGCCACATACTTCCGATAAACATAAGTAAAGCTGACATTCAGGAGGAATACTACTTAGACTTTGAAATCTGTTTTCATTTCTTTACTTTGAATCACTCTCCTTACCTTACCAAAAATGTGGTCTATATGGAGAAGCTAGTTATAAGAAACAGAAGTAATTTCATATTACTAACAACTTTGATTATAACGTAAAATTAGTCAAAAGTGGAAGGGAAAAGAAATTACAATTACTTGTTACTTTTAATAGCAAATCATGACACTAACACAAGTTGCAGATTTTCTTTTTCCTGCTCCTAGTTCGAGATGATCTAGATAATAACCTAATGTTTATCTATTCTTCAGATAATTCTTAATTTTTTAAAATAATTTTTTATTTTTTCATATTTATGTGACAGTTTGAGAATACACACGCACACACAAAATTTGGAGAAGAATGACCCATATTTTTAGGATAATTTGCTCATTCACAGAGTTATGAGAGTATTCTGCAAAATAGTCTTGAGAATCATTAAAATTAGAGAAACTTTTCATGATCAGATCTTCAGTTGGTGTGAAACAGTTGAAGATGTGTGCCAACTTCTATCAGTTATAGATCTGACCTCTGACTTTCTTTAGATTTTATTCACTTTGTTATCCATAATATTTCTACACTCATGCTTTGAGATTCATGCTTCACTGGTATACTTCAGACAACTTTCTGTGTCAATCAACTAGACATGTATGCAATACTCATCACTTATTTGAATACTTAGAGCTGTGCTCTCTAGGTGAATGTGGGAATTTCAACAGTCACCACTATAACCTATAACATTAATAACTCATCTCTTTCTTTATGACTAATTTGTAATTATATTTGTGTATTTTACTGCAAGTTTCAGCAGCCAGAGTATGAATGTTTTTGTATGTATACACGTGGTCAAGTTTCGGAGCATAGAATCATAGAATAGTTAGAGTTGGAAGAGACTTTGAAAATCATTGAGTTCCAAGCCCCCTGCCATGAGCAGGGACACCCCCCACTAGGTTGCTCAAAGCCCCATCCAGCCTGGCCTTGAACACTCCCAGGGATGGGGCATCCACAGCTCCTTTGGCAACCTGTTCCAATGTCCCTTCAGACACTGGAAGGCCACTGTAAGGTGTCCCTGGAGCCTTGTTTTCTCCAGGCTTAACAGCCCCAGCTCTCTCAGCATATCCTCATAGGAGAGGTCATCCAGCCCTCTTATCATCCTCATGGTCTTCCACTGGACACATTCAAGCAGGTTCATGTCCTTCCTGCGCTAAAGACTCCAAAGCTGGACACAGTACTTCAAGTGGGGTCTCACGAGTGCAGAGTAGAGGGGTAGAATCACCTCCTACGACCTGCTAGGCATGTTTCTCTTGAAGCAGCCCAGGATGCAGTTGGATTTCTGGGCTGCCAGTGTGCACTGCCAGCTCATGCTGAGCTTCTCATCTATAATCATCCCAAGTCCTTCTCCTCTGGGCTGCTCTCCAGCCATTTTCTGCCCAGCCTGTATTTGTGCTTGGGTTTTCCATGTCCCAGGCTTGGCTGAACTTCATGCCATTTGCACTAGCCCACCTCTCAAGCTTGTCCAGGTCCCTCTGGATTTCATCCCTTCCCTCCAGCATGTCAATCATACCACACAGCTTGGTGTCATTATCAAACTTGCTGAGGGTGCATTCTGTCCCGCTGGTTGTGTCTCCAACGAAGGTGTTAAATAGCACTGGTCCTAGTACTGATCCCTGAGGAACACCAGTCATCACTGGCCATGACTTAGACATTGAGCCATTGACTTCACCTCTTTGAGTGTGGCCATCAACCCAGTTCCTGATCCACCGAGTAGTCCATCCGTCAAATCCATGACTTTCCAATTTTGAGACAAGTATGACATGCAGGACAGTATCAAACACTTTGCATAAGACTAAGTAGATGATGTCTGTTGCCTTGCTCTGATTTACCAAGGCTGTGGCAGTATTGTAAAAGGCCACCAAATTTGTCAGTCATTACTTGCTTTTCGTGAAGCCATGTCACCACTCACCTCCTTATTTTCCACATGCCTTAGCAGAGATTGCAGGAGGATCTGACTCACCAGCCTGTAGTTCCCTAGGTCTTTCTCTTTTCCCTTTTGGAATATTGGTGTTATGTGTCCCTTTTTCCAGTTAGCATGTACAGTATACTGCACTGTGTAAAACTTTCATGGCTCTGAAATCTGTTATTTACATTTATTATCCCTTAAGAGTCTCAGACTAGCGATAAGTTCCTTCAAGAATTCCCTCATTTGTGTTTTGAGCTCCACTCAGAATAAAGCAAATGTGTCATGTGACCCACAGGACTAATTATAGCAAGAACAAGTGAAAATTTGCATATTAAATAATTCTAGAATCTAAAATATCTAAAATTCTTAAAGCATTGAAATACAGGTCTTTTTCTACTATGACTGGATGAACAAAAAACAACAACCAAACCCACATCCAGATCTTGGGGGTTTGTGTGATTAAGAAAGGAAAGAGAATTCATAGAAGTTACTCCTTGAGAGTTAATGCCTCAGATCTAACAACTATTATTTCATTATATTGCCTATATTTTCTCCAGTTTCTCAGATTTGCCTTCTGTTTACTTTTTATTTTTCTCCACTTTAGTTTCACACAGAAATTCTCCTTCATTCCAATATATTTAATGATTATTGTTTAAGTTTATTCTGAAATCACATGCTTTGTGTTTTTATACCTAAGCTTCTGTGTTAACTCTTTGGTATGTTTTTATGGCAGTAGCCTTTGAACAGCATGTGGACCCCTCAGAATCCGATGGGAATTCAATCAGTCATGCTCACATTCCCTCTCTTCCTCCCCAACACTATTTTTCACTTTGCCCTTTTTTTTCTTTTCTTTTCTTTTTTTCCCCACTTTTTGCTAATACTTTCTGTTAAATCATTTTGAAATAACTCAATGCAGGAATTAACCTGTCACAAGAATATCCAGGAATTAAAGAAATATGCATGGGTTAGAACATGGGCATGTTTGGCAGATGTAGATGTGTGATAACCCCTCCCACAACCAGATGTGTGCATTCAGATCTGTAGAAATCAAAGAAGAAAATTTGGCACAAACTTCAAAGCCCTTGAAGCGTACCAGGCATCTGCCAAAACTGTCAGACTAAGCTTGCGGATCTTCAAAAGGACTGCATTTGGCTCTGTGTTCAGAAATAGTTTATAGAGTGCCTTGCCAACATAATGTTGGCACTGATAATATCTCTACCTTGAAATTAGTTTTACGTAAAGACAATTTTATTTCAGCTCTCAGAAACATAAAAATTGCCATAGTGCACAAGAAATAGATAGATCTAGAATGAGCTTTTAACAATGTGTGGCACCAGATGCTTCAGAGAAATAGATGAATAGTACAGCAATTTGCCCATAGGGGAAGTTTCATCCTAAGCCCTTATAAGTGGAAACTAACTTTTTCCCTGAAGCATATGAACTTATATCCCCTCCAAAATTATCTGTCTTTGTTGTTGTTATTGTGCTTAATAATATTTCTTATAGTTGTTTTCTATGTTATAATTATAGTTATCTACTTATGATCTTGGAAATGTCCAGTTGGTTTTCTGCAGTATTTTGTTCCCCTCTTGAGAGTTTGTTAATGGGTGTAATAAAAAAATAGTTATTATAATTTGCAGTTAAAGAGTTGCACCCACTTAGGGGTATTAAAGCAGTTTTTGCAAAGAATATTAAATTAATTTTCAAAATATATCTTTTAGGTTGGGTAAATGTCAACTTTCAATTGATTAAGGAATTAGCGTGAAACAGAGACACTGTCCTTTTTGCAAAGTGTTGTATATAATAGTTAGAAAAGCCTTTTTTACAACCCAGTTTACTTCCCAACTAAAACCCCAACATTGTATGAAATTTTAGCATGCAATGGAGTCTGAGAACCCTGGAAAGTCATGTGTCTATTGCTAATTTCCATTGGCTTTTTTTCTTAACATTGTAGTTTGTAATGTCTCTTCTTTTTCTGCTGAGTTAGGTGCTATACAAACATGTAAAGAAAAGCAGTTCCTGCTCTGAAGAGCTTGCACTTTGAATAGACAAATGTAAAGGACTTTAGACAATAATAAAAGACTGAAGCTGGAACTCAGGGTCTGAGAGCCACATGACTCTGGCAACTGTCATTGAATAAGTAGGTTAACAATGCAGATAAGTTCTCCTGAATTATTCTGTGTATTCTCCTGTATTATTCTAATGTAATAGCTGGTCCAAATTTTAAAGTATGGATCTAATTGTCCAGTCCAACATTGTTTGAATGATTTTATGACATTGTTTAAATTGGTCAACATTTTAACTTCAGTAAAATGCATTTTTTTAAATTCAATCCACCTTTAATTTAAAAGCAGTATTGAGAACACATCTCCACTCAATACAAGATTATGTACAGTGTAAATTTCTAGGAGGCAAGTTACAATTGCAAAGAGAGGAAATAGGAAAAAAAACCCATAACCGCTTAAAAATCAAGCAGCAAAACTGAATACCTCATAATTTTTCTAACCAAATAAGTGAGTTTCTTCTGGTACTCCTGAACAGAGGAGGGAGGAGAAAAAGAAACAAATGAATAGCAATATCTACCCAATCCTGTAACTCATGAAAGGGGAGAAAGCATATTGTATATCCTCTCATTTATCACTGTCACCATCAAAACCATGCCTGGAGGAGGACAGGGTCCTCCAAAGTTCTCTCCCTCACTTCTCACTGCCTGGTGCATATCATACTTTATTTACTGAGAGATTAGTGAGGCATTCGTGGATATATTAATGTGGAAGGTTGGATGTGTTTCACAAGAAGTCAATGATTCTTTCTGACATGACTTTAATAGACTCAAAGAGGTGGTCGTGGGATGATACTTCTAATGGGATATAAATAAGAACGACCCAAGTTTTATGACAAAGGTCAATGATATTGATGATCAGTGTGGAGAAGATAATTTTGCTGGCCTGGTAGGAGGCAACTTGCATGATTCATGAGTGCTTTCCCCACCCGTACTATTATTTAGGGTAACAGAAGAGCAGAGTAACCAACAGTTATCCAATTTTTCACATAATAGTGCATGTATACATTGGTGATTGTGCAGAAGAAGAAGAACCTTTTCTTACCAAGTGTGCAAATTAGGCCTGTTCTACCAGTATTTCATACCTGAGAAGAAAGACTCTGCAGTGGAAACTCAATTGAAAAACATCTGCTAAGGCATCTTATATCTTTGCTATCTAACCTTAACCTAGGTCACTGTATCACAAATGACGGTATGCATGAATCATCTAGCATTTGGTACTGCAGGAAGGAAAGAATGTAATGTCTTATGTAGCAAGAGAAGTAGTGAAATGCAGTGTGATAGTCATCAGCTACAAAAATAAATTTGCCAGCTTTCCCTATAGAAAATCATCAGGAAAGGTAAACTGAGTGCCTTCAGTGCAGTAAGAATATGTATGAGAAGAAAGAAGAAAAGAAAAGGAAGAAGGAAAAAAGGAAAAATAATGGTAGTACATGTCATTTATGTTGCTGCCAAAAGGAAGTTAAAACTAGTTCAACAAAAGCTTTCATCAGTTCATGAAATGTATCAGCTTTACCAATTTGGGGGCTGTCTAGAGATTCCTAATAGACAGCTGCATCACCCAGAAATGTTAAGCTCTGCTCACATAGCTGCTCTGCAACTTTCAACAAAAGAACTTGTGAACTTTTTACAGTGACTAAGCTGTGGTGAACAACCCCCTTTTTGTTATCAGACAGGTGGTGACTGTATGTACTTATCACAATATTGTCTTCACATGGTCCAAATCTATACAGCTAATGCAATGACTGTGCCTAGAAGTGTGTGTTTTTATTGTTTGATTGGTTTGGCTTGTGTTTTTGTTTACAAAAAAAA
>VXBJ01000110.1:0-62104 GCA_013400055.1 Nycticryphes semicollaris | reverse complement strand
ATAAACTGGTTTTAAATCTCAAAAGTGTAATTTTGTAAATTTTAACTGCTATGGAAAACCATGTGATGCAATATCCATCCCATACTTTTAATAGCAGCGATTCAAACATGGCAGTGATTTTTTGCTTTGTATGTTTGATTGTGGATGGCAGATGTCAAAGACTAAACTCGACTAAAACCTGCAAATATAATCTGAAAAGCAGATGTGCCCTAATCTCTAATCTTAACTTTCCACGTAGGGTAATAGTGACTGTATTGTAGCTCTGTGACTGTATGGGCTGGTATAGGTCACCTACAAAGTGATCTAAAGGTTGCTCTAAATTGTGCCCTAGTGGTACGGTCAGCTAGAATAGGAGATTAACTGGTGTAAGAAAACTCCAGCACATCAAAAATAAGGTCTACCTTTACCAATTTAGCGCTAAAAAAGATTGAGGCAAAGCGGCCAAACTGTAATGGGCTCAAGATCTTTTGGACTCAAGATCTACAAAAGCACATGCCTTGACACAGATTGATTTTTCAAAGTATTTAAAGCCCAATAAATTCCATACACTTTTAAGCAATTTCCCCATATTGGCATTTTCTTACACTTTGCTTTCTCTGGTTATTCCTATGAACAAATAGTAATTGCTAGAATTCTTACTAAAAGCAAAGTCAATTAAAGTTTCATCTGAGAATCTGAATAGACAGAAAAAATACTTAATCTTGTGTTTGGGTCTGACAAATGCCAAAGCAGTGAAAAAGAGAATTACCTCTCTAGTGATGTTGTTTAAGAATCTAGTCTCCATCATTCCAAAATTCTTAGGCAACTGTTTTCCCAGCTGCTCTTCTAACAATTTAATACGATCTTAGAACAGAATCACCATCATTCTCTGTATTTTCTTGTCTAAATTTTTCTGCTTTATTCCATCATTTTCTATGAATTCTCAATCTGCAGAAGCAGCAGACTTAGTTTAACATCAAGGATATTTTTAAATATCACACAAATTAAACCTTTGGTTAACTTGGGAAAAGTTTCCTCTGACAGGCAGACAGAAGGAATAAAAGCAGCACAGATCTCAGACTAATATCACTAAAATTACTGAAGGACACCTTGAGGGCGTTGTAAATTTTGTTGATCAAGACCATGAGATATTGCAGATTTAAAGGAATCTGAAGATGAATACTGAGATGAACTTTCCAGCTGCCATCATCCCTAATTAATAGACCAGAGCAATCGCTAGCTATCCCTACACTTTATTGGAATTTGCAGGTAGATTCACATCTGAACTGTGCTGTCTGAGATGACCTCTATCAAGAACTTCAACGTAGTAAAATCCAGTCATACCAGTCAACTTTCTTGACTGACTAATGGAATGTTGCAAATGTATTGCTAGCAGGACAATAGCTATGTGGCCACCTACAGCTTTCTGTCAAGACTTTAAAAAGAAATACCAACTGTGCTATAACAAGAAATCAGCTTGCCAAAACATTACAAAAAGCAAGAGCTTCCAACTCACTGAAACTCTACTTAAGTTATTATATGCTTGAATGGCCCCTGGAACAACAGATAGCTGTGCAATTAATGCAAACCTTGTCATCCTTTTCCACCTCCCTTGTCTCTGCACAGGCCAGTAATGAGGCTCCTTTAGACACAGAATGTGTGCAAAGCCCTGACAAACCACCTCAGTATGCAAAAAAAAGCTGAGGGAAACTGCAGGAAACATGACCGCAGTTATAAATAATGTCAACCCTTCCTATATTCACAACTTTGCCATTTAGAGTCAGTTTGCACTGAGATGGAAAGATATATGCTTAGCTGTTGATAACTATGTACCTCCAAGGGAAATATTTTCACTTTTGAGGGATGAAGGAGCAGAGTCACAAGGCAAAAGCTTACTCATTTTCATGGACTAGTCGTTTCCCTCACAGGGACTATTTTATGTCAGGTAGAAGAATTATTGTTTGAAGTTTCCCATTCAAGTGAGAAAGCATTGGCTGGTAAACTATTTTCTAACTAATTTTATAAATATATATATATATGTTTTTTACTAGGAGTTTAAGAGTTCAGAATCTGGCCTCATAATTTCTATGCATTGTAGTTTGAACTAGGTTCTTAACTATGATGAGATGAAGAATTTCTCCTATAGACTTTGAGGTGGAGAAGATAGTGCCAGAAATAACTGTAAACAGAGTTCTATCCATCCATTTATGTTCTTATGTACAGAAATACTATCACAGAAAGGGAATAACTGAGTCAATTAACTTAATCATCCAGACTGCCCCACCTACCCTGATTCCTCCAGTTTAGATAAGAAAAAGTCCCGCTCCTTCTAGTGCTCATGTAGCAACACTGCTCCTGATGTCTGTCTCCAGGCCTTGAATTCTGTCTCAAAACTAATTATTTCTACCAGATTCTGTAGTTCATTCTGTCACTTATCTGGGCATATTAGTGGAAAAGGAGATCTCAAGGAGAGGAAAGATGCCACACTAATAAAATTAATGACAGATTTTCCTATGGACTCCCTGAATATGTTTTATTTTTCTGTATGTACTATAGCTAGCCAAGACCATAAGGGGAAAAGAATTTAGAGTTTAGCTGTCTCCTCTCTGCAAAGCTTTACCAAGTCCGGAGATTGCACCTGCTTTCATAACAATGCTGTTACACAGGAAATGGTGACAGTGGTATCTCCACAACCAGTAACTATAGGGATGATATTCAGAAAGATGAAAAGCTTGATGTTGCAATGTCACAATGATACTGCTCAAAGCTTTGGCAGAAGAATTCTTTAATTCATTTGTGAGAATTCTTTAACTTTCCCTAACATGGCACTACCAATGAAATTATTATAAAAACTTACTAAAATGAGGTACCTAGAACAGTTCTGTAAGAAAGCATGCCATAGGACTATGTAGTATGAGAGGAGAACATGTTTTATTTGTAGTGAAAAGATTATCAGCACTCATAGTGTGCTCTTAAATTGTGCTAGAGTAATGCTTGAGAAGAAACGTAGAAGTAAGTGTTTGAAAATGCATTAAGGAGTATTACAAGTGGGGTCCCCCAGGGGTCGGTACTGGGTTCAGTCCTCTTCAATATTTTCATCGATGACCAGGATGAAGGGATGGAATGTACCCTCAGCAAGTTTGCAGGGGTGGTTGACACACCAGAAGGCTGCGCCACCATTCAGCGAGACCTGGACAGGGTGGAGAGTTGGGCAGAGAGGAGCCTGATGAAATTCAAAAAGGGCAAGTGAAAGTTGCTACACCTGGGGAGGAACAACCCCCTGCACCCGCCTGTGCAACCTGCTCTAGGAGGGTCTGCTTTGGCAGGGGGGTTGGACTAGGTGATCTCCAGAGGTCTCTTCCAACCCCATATCATTCTGTGATCTGTGATTATGTACATACAAACAGCAACTTTAGAGCTATGGGGAGTTTAAGAATAGTGAATATTGTAGTTCTGCTCTCTCCACTGGTAGTTCATCACAAAGCTGAATCTTGTTTCAGATCATGATAGAATAACTTTAAAAAAAATTTAAAAAAAGAAAAGAATAAAGGGCTTTCATAAGTAGGAAAAAGGTTGATTGTGCGCTTCAGACAGGAGCTGAACATGAATAATTAAATGCAGGTACTTTGTCATCAGCATCTACTTATGAAACCTGGGGACATTTTGAATAAGTCCATGTTTTTAGAAAGATTGAATAGAATTAATGTTTTAAGTTATATCATTTCCTTAAAATTTTATAAGAATCCTATGGCAGGATAACATTCACTATTGAATGCTCTGAGTTTTATCCTGGTGAAAACCAGCAGTCTGCATCTGTGCCACAGTATTCATTTATATTGGCTAAAGCAATAACTGCACGACTGCATTCCAGCGCCTTTAAAAAATGTGGATTCATATAAATCAGGCAAATTTTGACTCTCTACGATTCTATATCTAAGCCTCTAGAAGGCTGTTCAAAGGATCTTAGTTGCATCTATAATCAGGGGGATGCAGCTAACATTTATAAGCAAACATTTACAAATGAATATATTAAACTAAATCATCTGAGGGTTGACAGTGATAATGCTTTTTCTGTGGTTGCCTGTGCTGCAGGGCCATATAGAGTTGAACAACATCATTGGTATAAATTCCCATGGAATTTCTAAGTCTCATGATTGAACTATTTCTGCTATGCAGGCTCTCTCACTGTGTTTCTCTGGTTTTGAGAGCTGTACTGAACGTATCACATGGTGACCTGTAAAGAAATAGGGTTTGTAACAAAAGAATACTGTTCAAAGAACCCAGTACTTGTGGGAGTCAAACACCAGTTTCCAGATAAAAAAAGCCTTCTGCCTTATTATATAATAGTAGGATTGAAGGAGTTACCTGGATTCTGTGGTTAAGCATAGCAATTAACATGTGCGGGGCTAAGAAACCAGATATTAACTGTTTTTCTGACTTTAAAATATCATTTGTAAACAAACAAATCCAGGAAAGGCTGAAAAATGACTGTGTAATTTGGGGATATTCAGACTGAGAGAAAAATTTAAGTGGGAGGAAGAGAAAGATACATCTGGAAATGGCATAGGGCAGCCTCATGGGCAAAGCAAGGCTAATTTCAAAGTTGTTCAGAGCCTTCTCTACCCCACTTCTGAAATATCGGAAAACGGCGATTCCATAATTCCTGAGGGTACACTGTTCCTCACAAAATGTGTTGAACCACTCTCACTTTGACAATTTTTTCCCTTATGCCCAATTAAAGTTTTCCTTTTTGCAAGCAGTTACCATTTCATCTTGTCCATTTGCTGTGCAGCTCTGGGAAGAATCTGTCTCATCATTTCTGTAGCCCTTGTTTAAGTGCTTCCAGATTCACCCCCTCCCATTCCTTCTCTTCTCAGGGCTAAAAAAGCTCAGCTAATAGCTTCCACTCCTATGTAATTTTCCTCTTATTTATTCTTCCTTTATTTCTTTATTCATGTTATAATAATAATGAGTTTCAAAAACACAAGACCCTTAGATTTACAAGGGATAATAAAGTGAAATGTAATAAAAGTTGATTGCTGCATGTAAAGATGCACAATAAAAGCACAGATATTTAAACATTATATAGAGATTCATTCTTTTATTTTGAACTCTGGGTACCTGGTACACAGTCGTATTTCTCTATGGTTTGTGGAATCCAGAGGTTTTAGAAAAGAGATCACATCTGCCCATTCATTCTCTTAAATGTATAGTATAATGTATAGTAGTCACTGCAATATTTTGTTCCTTTTTTCTTGTAGTCAAAAATAAGACACACCCTGGTTGACATTTCTACCCTAGCGTGGAGAGATTTTGTGAATTTAGCTTTTGCCATCCTTGCCGGTTTGGCAATGCTGGCAGAAAATGCCACACTAGTGTGCAAGCCATACAAATGTAGTTATGAAACAGGTCTGTTATATGGGCAATTTCCGTTGAATGTATTATGTTTTCTTGCTGGACAACTTCCATTTTTTTTTTTTTTTTTTGATTGACTTTCTCTCATTCCAGGACAATACAGTTACACGCTTCAGCCTTGGTCTTGAGACATGTTTATCATCTCCAACTTCATTGCCAGTTAACCATATTTAAAAAATACCCCAACATTTAAACTTTTTCTTATGTTGATTCCTTTCGTACTTCTAGTAATTCTGTTGCTCTGTCCCAGTTCTCTGGTTTGCAAAACAGAATGGTGAGCATTCGCACAGTAAGCAATGGGATGATCTGGTCGTGTCTATCACCTGGCTGCTGAAACAACGATTACTGTTGTCTCAGTGAGACACGTGTGCTTGAGTCCTACCCTGAACACAGTAAAAGCTGTTCTCTAGCCTTACTTGACTGGGCTTTACTCACTTCACACAAAGACATAATTTGCCCCTAGTGACTATGTCACAGAAGATTCAGACTCCTATGGACTTCATTCTGAATGTCTTTCTTCGTAAAGTCTTATAAATCCAAAGGAGTTGAGGATCAAAACTATAGCTTAATCACTTTGTAACTATGCATTTCACAGTATTCATTTTTATTTTTTTTTAAGTGAAGCTCGTGCTGTACTTGCACTTTTAAAGTTTGACTTCCATTGAATTATAGTACTTCTTTTTCCAAAATGATTTTGTTAAGGGTGTTTGCACATGAGAAGGAATCTAGTGACCATTCATCTTTTGATTTCTATTCCTTATTGTCTTAAAAGACAAGTTGAAGATATAATAATGCAAAAAAAAGAGCAATTTCTGAAGTGTGCCTCCTGCTTTATCATCATGAAGGATGTTCTCCATTTGAACTGGTGAAGACTAATAATACTCATTGATCTGAAAACGGAATAATATACAACTGCTGTGGGGTATTTGGTAAACTAATTTTTAAGCTATTACAACAATTAGCAAGGAAAACTGTGAAGAACACATCTTCTACTGTAGACATCACTATCTACTGCAGAGGTCAGCATCCAGTGGAGCACCATGCAGATTTATCTATGTGAAACTCATTACAGCCAAAGTAACTCTCTTCAAAGTAAGTTGTTAAATATGAATGCAGTGCACTATTTATTAGAACTGCAAGCATAGTTTCCCAAGAGGCACAGCCTTTAAAATATCTTCTCAGACTGAGTTTAATTTTTATAAGCTGGAAACCACTTGTTTGCTGTAGTAGGAATATCAATGAAGATGCACCAAAAAACTAAAAACAAATAAACAAACAAACAAATAAAGAAAAGATTGCTTTCTCCTTAAGAAATTAAATTCGAGTAATCTATTGCAGGAGTGGGCTTTTGGTACTTTTAACCCTCTGGATCATGAGTCATGCCTGTAACTGACAGCTTAATTCTCACAGGTGAGAAAGTTCCTTCAAGACACTCAGTTCCTCTTCATGTCTCTGTTCCCATTCAGTAGTACTGCAAATGGAAATCTTTACTGTTTTGAGTCCCTCTGCCATCCAGCAACCACTGATGGGGATTGGAAACTATACTTGCTTCCTGTTATAGACCACCGTTACTCAAAATGAGGCTGACTCAGGAAATCAATGCTTTAAGAGTGCTTTATACAAGTTCCCAAGTTCTTTCAAAAATTGGTTTTATATGTGGCAGATAATCCTCTTACTGCTTTTTATTTATATAATCATATAGCATTTATGAGCCTGAGTGATGGAGCAGCACTCAACAGTGTGATGTTGTGTGAACAGGGAATAAAAGTTGGTCTCTCGGTCAAATACCAAAAACAGTTACTTTGAAGTGGCACTGTGTCCTATGTGAAATAAAAAAGAAATCTGTTCATGGAGTAATTCTGCTTTTAGGACAGGAAAGTGTCTGTTTGCAGTATGTTCATGCTACTTTTACTTCATTGAAATGGATTGCCTGGTAGCAATAATATATGTAAGAGAGCTGGTGAACAGAATAATCATCTGAGCCTTGGTGCTCTTGGTTTGGGTATAATGTGCATGTTACTTTTTTGGCTTTCTTACGTGTCACTTAGAAATATGGAGTGGATGAGTTTAAATGTTACTTTAGAATATACATGCTTAAATCCAAATGAGCAAACTAGAAACTGTGTTTAATTTGTTTCAAAATACATTCTGTAAATTCTGGAAGTATGACTCTAAATTTTATCTAGGGTAAAAGATAAAAATCTCTTTTCAAATACAAGGTGGAAAAGGACCTTGGCTGCATTTAAGTCCTTGAGGCACACCAGTTTAGTAGGCACTCTCAGATTCCATGGACAGGGCAGAGTCAGGCAGGACCAGTTGTCTCATTTGAAATCATAGCTAGTGGTGAATATCTCCTGTATAATGCTTTAAAATGAATATTTTAAATCCCCTACCATTGTCCTTAGTCAACACGCTGTTACACAGAAGGGTTTGCATGTTGCCTATATTATTTAGGTTTTACAGTCAAGAGAAAAGAGTGAATTGATGAGAGAGTGAGAAACCAAGCAGGAACCATGTAGTGAGCAGGTTTTCAGCAAGGGAGGTAAAAATACAGGTCCTGCTGCTAGCATATATCTGTTTTTATCCAGATTGCAGATTGTTAAAAGAGGATACGCAGAAAAAGTTAACATAAATATAAACAAGTATATTAAATTGCATCACTGAATATCAGTGGAAATCTATCAAAGCCTTGGTGGTGATATTTGACTGCCTGTAACAGGGATGTTAGCCTGAATGTTGCTGGGACTCCAATGAGAAGTAAAGTCACATTTATTTGAGTCAGGCTGTGGTGAATGAAGCTCAGTTTGTCCAAGACAAATAGTCACTGCTGAAAGTCTTTAAAACTTTCAAAAAGGACAGAGCTGGAAATGTGAACTGCAAAGTAAGGTATTCATTCTAAATTTTGAAATTTCTTTTTTGCTTTTCCTTTAAAAGAGAATAAAGTAAATCCCAGTGTTTCACAAACTTTTTGTGTCCTAATAAAGACAGCCAGAGATTTCTCTTATCTCAAGAGAAAGAAGAAAAACTAGTTGAACTGGAGTAGCATTTCATAAAATTTAATTTTTCACAGGAATATTATTGTGCTTCCTGAAAGACCAAGCAAAAGGAACATGCAATAGGAAGACAAAAGAACAGATAGTAATCAGGGGACAGAAGGTACATTTTTCAATCTCACTGCTGAAGACAAGCAAGCAAGCTACATAGTATTACAGTGCCAATAAAAGATTGAGAAAAAGTCTTCCAATGTTAAGTTGTTTCTAATAGCTGCTTTTTACTCCTAGATTCACATCCCCATTGTATAAGAGGCACTTTTTCCTGGTTAAGGCAGACTTTTTAAACAGAAGACAGAAGAGTGAGCTAACGAAAAAATCATTTGAGCGGAGAAACAGACATTGGACAAGCAAAAGAAAAAGAATACTAAATCTCACATTATCAAGTGCCAGGCAATTCTGTCTGCACATTTCATCAGAAACTCCCTAATTCTTGTATTGTGAAAAATAGAAAACCTGATACAAATCTATCTATGACACTTAGTTATCTTCTTTCTCCTCATTCTTTTATTTCTCAAGGACGTCTCTTGGTATACAACCATGAAGTCTTAATTGTGCTACAGTGTCTCAGAGAATTCCAGGAAATGTTTGCTCCATTGCACCCATCTGTTCTCCTGGAGTTATTGCCAGTGAAAAATACTGTTCCTCACCCTCCCAAGGTGGTTATAATGGCTAATTGTCCTACTATTTTTTTCATCAGTTAAACCTAATTTCAGATGCTAGCATCATTTCTGGCCTGTATTACAGCCTGTATTAACAGGCTTGATTTTGACATGTGAACAAACAAACAAATACAGATCATTTCCTTTTGATGAATTTTGTTTCTCAGTCTGTGGTACTTGTTGACTTCTAAGGAGTTCTGCATGGTGGCACGTGTGACCGTTTTGCTACCTGGCACAAACCGGAGTTCAGACTTCCATAGAGCAGCCCTGAGTAATCCCTACTTGTCAGCAGGGCAACAAAAATAAATGCTGGGGATGAACATTTAGAAGAGGCTGGAGAGCAATGAGGAAAGTTTGAACATTTCTGCAAGTGTATGGGAACTACAGGCAAGCAGATTTAGCCAAGGTGATTGTGCAAACCTATGATGCAGTCCAGTGATCTGTGACTGAATAATATGATGGGATCCAGAGAGGCAGAAAGCACACTTGAGAAAGTGGTGAAGGGAGAAAAAGAGAACAAGCACATACAGCCAACATGAAAAATATGGTCACGGGTGTTCAAAATATTATCCTTTGTCCTTGTAATTTCCTTTAAAAGAAAAGAAGTGGGATTCATAGAGTAAGAAGATCTTTTAATATATGGTTTTATTTAACCCCTTTTTTTTTCTGCAATGCTATGTTTCCTTGATTTTTTTGGGGTGGTGGTGTGGTGGGATTTTTTCATTTTATTGGTTTTGTTTTGGTTTTACTCTTTGACTTTTTTCAATAACACATAGAGAAGATTGCAAGGGGAGAAAAAATAAAGAGGACCTCTTGGTTTTGGAAAAATAGCAAAGACCTGTTTGGAACAGTAAGAGAGAATCACGATCAGGTGAGTGGTTGTCTTTGCACTTCTTTGCCATGTTCATTCACTGTTTTGACCTGTCCTTTTGCTTCTTTGCCATGTGCTTTCTTCTTTGCAGGTTGGGAGAAAAAGGAATCTAACAACAAGGCTGTGCCTTGCTTGCATTCACTTGCAGTGTGCTGGTTTGTTTTGAACTAAGTACTGTTCTTAGAAGTCTGTTATTTTGTTCTTTGATTGCCTCAGCACTGTTCAAGTTGGTTTTTTTTTCTCCCAGTTTGCTCATGTTGCCTTTGTTTGGATTGTCTTGAATGACTTTCTTAAATGCTTAGCATCCTCAAGAAGTCTAGATCTAGAATCCAACCTTTGGTGTTTGTCCCTTCTTTAAATGTATGTTTAGAAGTTTACTTTTGCATTCATTTGTTTTTCATTCTTCCCCATATTAAGGCTGTTTAATTCTAAGTTTTTCAGTACATTTCAGATTTTCTTTGCCATGGGATATAAGTTATATTCCCTGCTGCATTTCGCCAAAGAATTTTTGACCTTTGAAGCTGCAGTTCAGAATAAGGTTATCAGGCATCTCCTGTTTTGGGATACAGAAGTTATATTCCATTCATACCTATGACATGTAGGTAGCCTGCTTGCCCAATGTCCACTGAATCAGTTGGTGGTGATGTTAACAGTCTCATTTAATTATTTAGAGTTGTTGGTGTTGGGCACTTTGCTCTAGATACAGCCAAGAGGATGAACTTTGTGGTGGTAATTAGGGTATCTGTTCTGTCCCAGTGACTCAAAGGCAGGTTAAAGTATCTTAAGAGCTGCCCCAATTTGTACTAACTGATAAATACTTTCTGAAAGAACATTTCTGAATCCACCTAAGACTGTTCATCTTCTCTTCCTATCTCCATAGTTACTTCTGCTAAGCAGCAGAGGGAATATTGGAAATAGGCAGTCAGCTTTACTGCTACATCAGGACTGCCTTCTTTTGAGACATGGAAGCAGAATGGAAGAAAATTTAATCATATTATTAGCAGTCCCTGTTTGCTTTGCACTATGAACTGTTCCAAGGGACAGGATTTGGCATAGGTGCAGAAGATAGGGGAGAAAATGGGTTCATTTGTAATACATTTTGAGATGCTTCTGTATTCTTTCTCTAAGTTGCTGCTTTCATAGCCAGAGTAAATGCACAAATAATCCAGTTCATATATGTAATTCTATTCAGATGACATGACTGGCCAAGTAAGCAAGGATTTAAATGGATATTTTATTTTTGCTTCTGCCAAAATTTCTCTGTGGGACTCACAAAAACTCAACTGTTCTCTGTATCTTTTGTCTTTCTGGGAGCAGTACTACAGAACAATATTAGAGACTCAACTGCAGAACAGGAATTATACTATTGTCATTACTTATTTATTATCTGCATACATGGAAAACCTGCTGTGAATATCAGTCCAGTAGTGACAGTCTTTTAATCTGCTTGTTTGTATATTAAGCTCTAAGAGCCTCTGGCCAGGCTTTTAAAAGTGATTTTGACACTTGAACAAGCAAATAGCCACCAAAGTGCACCAGGTAGGCAACAGAAACGTATTCAGCGCTGGCACTAATCTCCATGTATGCCTAAATTCCCTAAGGCGTCTATGTTTCTACAGCTGGCATTTTCAAAGAAGCCCAACTGTTGCTGCCAACAAATGAGCTGATGAGAGCCCTAGAACAAGTGGAAACCCTGGGGGCTGTGGGAACAAGATTTGTAATGTAGGCAGGAGAATTTCTATCTTGCCATTAATGTCTGATTTCCTGAGTGTCCTCTGAGGGTGCTGAAAATGTGTTACTTGTCATAAGTAGAACGGATAAATAAGATAGACCAGCCAGAAACCACCTACTGGCTTGACATATAAAATGTGTGCCTGAAATCTTACATCTCCACACAAAACACGTGTTCTATGTACAGGAGGAGGAGTAGATTACATGATGGGTCATATACTAGGGCTAAGCTGCTACTGTGGAAAACATCTTTCTGTGTCCTGCCAGCCCTTCTCTTCTGCTCGGACAGCTTGAGCACATGCCAGCCTGCCATGGCACTGCTGTTAGATTCAGGCACTGTGGAAGAGCTGGACACTCTGATAAGAGACCGCCAGCCTGAAGGCTAAAGTGTGGACTGTGTTTAGCATATGTGCTTTGCTCAGCTTCTGGTGATCAATGAAGTCCATGACTTTTAGAACAAGCAGCAAAAATTCTGCATTCTCTGTTGTCTTCCACAAATACATTATTTGAATTGTGGGAAACAGTCTTATGCTCAAAGTGGTGTTGGTAGGTATGCCACCTTCCTACATTTTTTTGGTTGGTTGCTATTATAAGAGCATTTAGCTACTGCCCCATGGACATAACTATTTTGGGACAATGTGAGAGCATTTGTGCTGTAGCACCACAGGAATTGGAAGCAGCATCCATGTGATGATGTTCCTATCTAGTGCTTGGGAATTACTGCCTTGCATATAGCAATATATCTATTTGCTGCCCGTATGACAGAGTGCCCAGATTCCCTTCCTTTTTGGTCTTGGGGAAGTCTCTTGCAATTTTCAAGGATTATTTTTATACTATTCAAAAGGTTCTAGCAGCCATCCAGGCATAATAGTGCTGTTGATAATATTTTTTCTAAAAGAAGACCAATTTTCCATCTATTTCTGAATTTTGTCAGAGATTTGCCAGTCTTCAAAGCTGCCACTTAGGTGACATTTTAGCTGATGGCCATGCAGCAGCAGTGGAATGGATTTTGTTGATACTGGGGTCTCCTGTCAAAGGTATAAAATGTACATTCAGTGAGTCTGCAAAAATAATCCCGAATGTTATTTAAAAGGTGTTTCCAGTCCATTAATAAAATATTACGTCTCATCATGTAAATACAAATATTTTAATATTTTTTAAAGTGGATATTGACCCAAGACCAACAATTCCAACAAAGATGTACATTTTTTAATTCCTAAATTATTGACTTAAAATTTTATTCTAAGTTAATATATTCTAAGTTAATTCACTGTTAAGTTAATTCACTGTTAAGTTAATTCACTAGTAGATAAAACCCAATAAATTTAGGTTAATATATTCACCATTACTCATCTGATTTAAAACAAGAAAAATTTTCTCATGTTTGTGCTTAAAACAATCAATCAAACAAACCCTGATTCAAGTCTAAGAACTGGAATTCCAAGTTGCAGCTTATGGCACATTTTTATAATTGATTTATGAACCTCTGCATTTCACCTGTAAAAGGACTTTGTGGTCTGAGATATTCTTCCTGTTCCCCTTCTTTTTCTCCCCATTTCCTCTGAATGATTTTGTATTCAATTTAGACTCTTTTTCAGCAGGGGATTTCACATATAAATTTTGCACTGCTTTAAAACCTTCTTTTCTCCAATGCATATTTCATTATTTTCTTATTCTCAAAACCCCAAGCCTTCCTCACACAAAATCCTGAGTACAAACTACAAACCCCTGTGGTATACCTATCAAACCTAAGATAGTGACTTTCCAGAAGAACTGACCATGTTTTTAATGAATGATCTGTTAAGCAACAAGAAAATTTTAAACTATTTTCAAGACAAAAAAAAAAAGAGAATGTAATAAGGCAATAATTCTCAGAAAGTTCAAAATGATGATGATATGATAATTACAGTTGTGGAAATTTAAGACTTTAATAGTTTCTTGACAAGGTCACTTCTATTCCTAAACCGTCATCTGGAGTCATTCTAATGAATCCAGAACCCCCTTAATCTAACAACAAGGGTGAATATTGATAATTTTTAACAGTAAAAGCTCTAATGTTAGGGTGATGACCTTGGATTTGAAGAAGGTGGATTTGGTGCTGGTTCCATCCCAACCTCTAAACTGGACCTTGACAAGTCACTTTGATGAATACACCTATCCTTATGGGGATGTAGGTATCTAAGTTCCACTGAAATTAAGTGTTGAGTATCTCTGCATCAACAGATAATCAGTAACTGGGAATTACTGCATTTATATTCTTCAAAAAGTGTTAGAGGATTAATTAATTGAAATTGTGATAACAGTATCATTAATTCTTAAAACAGAACCTTTTTTTTTTCATTAGAATAAATGAAGGCCTGTAGTTGATTTAAAATATATTAGTATCTAACTCTGGAAATTTAATAATACTAGGGCAGTAAATGAATGCATACCTGATTTAGGTATAAATGAATGATGCATTCACTGATCTAAGCCTTAGGTCCTGGTAGCTAGTCATTGTCTACTGATTTCAGAAAATTGCTTCAGCCTTTGAAAGCCTTTACTCAGAAACATCAGTTAAAAAAGCTGGTTGACCTGTCAGCTTGATTTAGGTCAAAGCCAAACCAAAAGAGCTCTATCCCTCTCCCTCACATGCTGCCCTACTTCACAGTTTCATGACCTTTCATATGGCAGAATTTGTAATTAGAGAAGGGAGTAAAAAGGCTGTTGTGAGTCAAAGCTTAAGGCATTGCTAATTTGAACAATGGCACTGTTCCATATTCATTGTGTCACATAACTTCCATGTCAAATTTGAAGTTTGCACGTAGAAGCTGGGTGACCTCAACAGCAGGTCCTGCAAAGTTAGTCAAGGATGTAGAATTCAGTCTGCCATTTCTTTTTTCTTTTTTTTTTTTTTGCTATTGCCAAGAATTTATAATATAGCAAAATATAAGTGACAAATGTTTCATTCCTTCATTCCTATCTGTTGTGCTGAGTGATATTGCTTAGATATCACCAAGGGAAGAATTTGGACACAGTGGACAGGAATTCTGGTGTGTATTTAGCACAGATATGGGATCAGGACTTTGGCCTGGTTACTCTTCTGGTCTTTTGCTTTTCGGTCTAAATCATGCTAAATAACAAATCAGATGTCAGAAAAAGATGAAAAATAAATAGTTGGGCAACAATTTCTGTTCCCTGGCAGCCAATTACATAATTATGAAGTAGCATAGGCTTAAGCCATGAGTTTCTCTCTCTACACTCGCTGGATGGAGCATTACATGGAGAACAAGGATGTAGCTGACACTGCCAGTGGATAAATTAAACTGTTCAGCTTCACCTTGGATGGGAAGAATCCTCTGAGTCAAGTATAGCCATTAACACCAGGAGCTGCTATTTGTCACTTTGTCACTGATGAGACTTTCTGAGTGCTCATCTCCTCTGCTACTGTACAAAATCAAGCAGAATTGCTTAAAACGCTGTGGGTTAATCTCACCGATCTGACTGTACCACTGCTGGTGAAAAGCATTCACAGAAGTGAAAGGTTGAGAAGTACAGACAGTTAGTGGTAGATTCTTACACTGTCTCACATCTCTAATAATTAGGTGACTTCAACTGCAAAATCAGATTAAACAGCTGCTGAAAATGTTCTAAGCTTACCTGGTTGGTTTTGAAACAAAAAGAAATAGGAGCAATCACAGGATCACATGTGCACTCAGGAGTTTTTGACCTGCACTTAACTTTGTTTTCTCTCCTGAGTCCAAGCTATGTGCACCTTCCTCTTGGGTATCTGAATTTCATGTAGGTTGAGATTCACACTTTTGGAAATCCTTAATATTGTAAAGAAAGATGGATTCAGTTCTAGTTTGTGCCTGATTACACAGAAGGCCTGATCCTAACCATAAGAGGGCATGAAAGGGTCTATGCCTCAGAGCACAGATGAAGCAGAAATCTTAGTGAAGTTGCTGAAACAGAAAATCTCATCTGCTCAGCAAGCTCTGTGCTTTCTAGACAGAACTAGCTCCTCTTTTTGTAGCTCTACCTGTCCCCCTTGATTCGGGGGCCTGTACAAAAGCCTTTTTGATTTTTAGATTTCATTAAGCCATTTTGTACAGTGAATAGAGTATATGAAACTACAAGGCTCAGTTTTCAGCATAATTTCATTTTTTTTGTTGATGTTCCTTAAATGAGTAGGGTTTCTCTCTTTTATGTTGGTGTAAAATGGGAAGAGAAACAGGCCGAACCAGTAAAAATCTGTAGTAGTATAAACTGGGGTCAGCAGTGGACTGACAAAAGCACTTAAGTTACTAACAGATTTGTGGGTAGGGCTAGCACTCTCCTAAAGCCCAGAACTCTTTGTTAGTGTAGTTCTCCGATGTAGTTGTCTTAAAAGTCCTTTGTAAAAGACCTCTCTCCACACTCTTCTTACCATCTTTACAGGGTGTTGAGAGGCTCTTTCAAATAGGAAGAAAGCTTTTGTCTTATTTCTTGTATTATGGATGAAGGCATAGTAATTTCCTATCTTTTGTACTGAGGAGGTGTCAGTTCTTTTGGGCACACAGTAAGAAAGTCAAAGCTTGTTAACTAATGTATTGAGTAAAAGATGGAAAATATAGAAGGGGTGATAGCAATCTTACATCCTTCTTGATGCTAGGAATCCTGGCTGTTGCAGCATTGGGCAAGCACCTTCTCGTGGATCATGGCACACTGTGCAGAGTCCCCATCTGTGGTGAGGTTCACCAGCTTTAAGTCCATTAGTAGTTTTATAGGGTCTTGCTCTCAATACAGATTCATTGATCACTGATAGCAGTCAAGTTTGGAGTGTGGACCTAGCTGTGAAGGTTTACTTGGACAATATGCACCAACATCCTTGTCTCAATACAGTTCCCAAATGTGTACAAATAATATTTCAGGTGAATGAAACATTACACTATACTTATGTTTGAATGCAAATTGAATACATGTACATTGATTTGCTATACATTTATTAGTTTTACATTAATATAATTGTACTATTTTATAAAGCATTCATGTGGTATCTATGTTACAGAGGCATGCACCTGAAAAGTCATGGATACTCTGCCATAGATGATTAGTAACTGATCACAGGCTATTCAAAGTGCACCCGTATACATGAGAAGGAAGCGAGCATGTGGATCACCAACTCCTTGCATGATAACCTTCACACTACATCTCACCCCTACAAATTTTTTAGCAATGACAATAGAAAAATGCAAATGCAAATCAGGGTTTTCAAAAAGAACAACTAAAATCATGGAGGTGGAATGGCTTGCACAAAAGTGCAAACAGTGGGAGTTGCTTTATTCATCTAATATAAAACTCATTGCATTGAAACTGTAAGAAAAGTCAGTAAGTTCTTCAGACCGAGGAATATATAGTCACCAAATGGATGGACTTTATAGATTTCTAGAGGTGTTAGCTTTAAGCATGCATATCCAGTCAGGAAGAAGGAAAAGAGAAATAAATTCATGTTTGAAAAATAGATGATTTAAGAAAGAATATGAAGCTGTATGGTCAAGAAGAAGGAAAGACAGTTGCTGTCAAAATAAATAATGAAACCTCATGGTGTGAGGACAAGTAGAGGTCAGATGCAGACATTCAGAGGGGACACAGGCTGATAGAAAGCCTCTTTCTAAGTATTAGTGATAAAAAAAGCAATAGTTCAGTTCAGACACATTGTTGGTTAATCACTAAAGTCATTCTGAAGATGACTGGGAAGTGCAAGAACATTTTTCAACCATCTCTACTGTGTATGCATTCAAATACCCTGTTTTAGAAGATATACTGTGTTGAAACTGACTGATACTAGAATATATGATCATTGAGTCCCACGTCTGGCAAAAGCAAAAAGACACATTCGAAGAATACAGAATCAGATGATCTTGCCTTCCTTCATGTAGCACTGTGAAGCTTCTTTTGAGGACTTAATGTAGAGTGCAGGCTTCATTCCTACCCATGATAACTACCGGGTAGTTACCCAGTATATATCCATGATAGATAACTATCATGGGTTATCACCCATGATAACTACCCACATTCAAGACAGGAGATCATGCACCTTTGTCTAAAATTAGGTGTTATCTTGGGACCCGGCATGGAACTCCGTGTATATTTTCTGCTCTGCTGGTTATTTGGGCAAATACTGCTACAAAGCAAATATGTCTCTGAGGATATCTGATCATTTCAGAAATGGGTATTGTAAAAATGAGAAGTTCTGTCCTCTTGTTGTCAGAATAAGCTTATTTACACCAAGTTTGTGCTTCAGTCATTGTTTTTCATCCAGAAGTTACTTTCACCTAGTCATTGAGATAAGAAGATGTTGCTTTCTGCTTCTTAGAAAATAAATATCGAGTTATCACTGTCTTTCTGGCACTTAAGCTTGTGCTGCCTCAAAATACATTTAAGCACTAATAGAATGATGTTAAATAGGATAAGAATAAATCTTGCAGGGCAGCATAGTTGAGGAGGTGGAGGGGGGAACTGTTACTATAATCATACTTTGAGCTAAGTTAGAGAAAAAACTGTGATACTATCTTTTCCTTGCTTTCCTGAAGCTTTAGAAGGGGGGCCATAATATCTGTCAATCAGTATCACCAAGCAAGTGGGAAGGTCCAACAGAATGAGAATCACAGTGGTTCTTCCCCAGTTCCTTCAATTGCAGGGCTGATCTGACCTACATCCTCATAAAACTTTAGGGATTTTAAATTGATGCAATTAGATTATCATATTTTCATACTGTATGAAATCCCATGTAAAGTTCTTAAATTCTTGTACGAAATCTAAGAGAATCATTAGACATTAACAGAGCTTTTAAAATATTTAGACCAATTATTTAGTCCACAGCTATGGAAAGTGCAAAAGATGCAGAACATGCATGTCTATTTGGGTTTTTTTGTGAAAATGAGATACATGTCTACATCTGAAGGAAGAGTGAAATGTTTATCTCTGTATTTATATAAGCTAGAAAGGGTTATTTCTAGCTCAGGTATAGAACATGCATTCATTTTTGAAACTGTTCCGTACCATATGACAATCTTTATACTAAATATTCATCTATGAAAGAAATCTGAATATTAAATTAAAATTATGGGAAATGAAAAAATCTATTTGTATTATAATGATTATTTGTTTTCTTTCTATCTTAATGCAGAATCAGAAAATTAATCTGCTACAGATACACATGTAAATTAGTTACTTTCAGTACATCTTGGGTTTGTGACAGTAGATGGCACTGCGGGAATAACGATGGCAGGCTGGAGGACGATGCGTGTTAAGTACCTCATATTCCACCACACTGACTACAAAACAATTTTTGTCTCCCACTGGTTTCACCAGTTTAATCCTGTCATAGTATGAGTCAGATTTTCCAGGCCTACTTACTCCTGCCAGTGAAGGATATGCTGAAACTGCTGACACCAAGTACTTAATGTAGTTTATTTTATAGAAATAGTAATCTCCTACATTAAATTACTTGCTCGCAGAAGATACCTTTCCCTCGCAGTTTTTCTGTCATAATATTTACCTACATATCAGCAGCTCATATGTTTGCTACTTGGATGAGCTGTCTAACTGTCACCGTGATCACTAGGGCTGCGAATAGTATTCACAGTGAAATTCAAGTCAGCCCTTCATCTGCCAGACTACCAGGGAAACTAGCTCATTTTCTGAAATGAGCGTCTTTTCCTTCTGTCCAGGTATCATATTCATTTCCACAGCCCAGGAGCTCGCCTAAAGAATTAAATGAGCTTTTCCTGAACACCGGTGTTTGAAACTCATTCCGGGCTCCAAGAGGCAGGCAAGCTTCTTTCCACATCACATATCATCACCAGTAGCAAGGTTTCTGAGGGCTAAATTATGTCCTTAGTGGTACCTGTGTGATTGTTTTGCCTGCAAGGCTTTTGAACAGGTGTAGCGATTGGGATTTAGCAAGCAATTTTGCCAATGATGCTCAAGATGGAATAGTATCCAGCTGTCTCAAATAGTTTTGTTACTTCTGCAGGGCTAAGAGAAATAAAAAAATGGTAAGTGTTTATTGTTGTCACTAAAGTAAGTAGATGTGAGTCTAAAAACACATGAGATTTGATCTATTCAGGAAAATAGTGCCAATGATACCATTTTCTTTTCTGCAGAAAATTGTTCCTCACTTCTTTTTTTATTTTGTGGTAGCTGAGTTTAACACTATACAATATGCGTCCCCTAATGGCCTCTGACACACTTTGACCACCACATCTCTCCTTAGGGAATGTTTTCAAATTCAAAGATTGAAAATATATTACATCTACTACCCACTTGAAAGGTAGCACAGAAAGCTGGGAAGCCTGATGAGGAATTAATTACAAGCAATGATGTATCAGAGGAATGAGAAGTAGAGGGTCGTAATTTTGCTGCAGTGAGTACATGTACTGGAAAATAAATATTTTCCTTTACCACAGAGCAAACATCGGCTACAAAGTACCGTGTCCAAGGCTGTACTGAAAGAAGGGAGTTTGTAGCCTGAAATATGTCAATTTGAAAAGTAAACTAGCCACGTTATCTGTACTGCATTAGCAGCTTAAATGGCAGAGTGAAGCCTAATTGGGCCCTACAGCACTTCTGCTGATGGATGGCAAGACTAACATGCCTTCATAGGCGGAGGTCAAAGATCTGTCTGAGCCCAAATGGTTCACTGGTTTAATTGGTTCAGGCATACCAGGTTTTTTAGCCAGCAAAACACAAGTGTGCAATAAGGACAGCATCATAATTGACTGCCTTTGGCTCCACAGAACAGTCAGGCACCCATTTATGGTTGGGTCAAATGATGACAGATTGCAGGAAGAATTCTGAGATATTTTCAATTGACAAGACTGTATCTGCAGAAGGATGCTGTAACAACTGTCACACAGTTGCTGTGGTACCACAGGTGTAGCTGCAGTCTGCAGTCACAGCTTTTTCCCACCTACTGTGGCCAAGTCACAGTATCATTTGTTGGTCCCTGATTTTGGGAGCAGATTTATAAGAGGCTCCATCTGATAATAGATCCCAAAAGAGCAATAACACTCTGAGTAAGATTAGAAAGTAGCCAGTGCCAGCCACTCTCTCAGTGCTGTGGTATGTTTCATTTGCAACAGAGAAGGTGGGTTTTGTCCTGTTCTGCCACTGAAGACCCTTCCCATCTGAAAGATGGATGGTCAACTGGGGTATAAAAAGGATATTTTTTTTTTTGGTCTTGAATCAAGAAAATGAGCCAAATAAATATTCATAATAATTTCCCAAAAAAATTGATTTTAGCAATTTAATTTTATTTCGCTTTATAAAAGCCCAGAAATTAATCTCTCATTGACAGAAAGTGAATTACATAAATATATATTTGAATGTTTGTGTCTCCTTAGTTATTTTAGAAACTCTTTATCTACTACGTTACACAGTGTTTTATTAACCACTCAAAAATTAATTAGGAGAGTTTTCTTATTGTTCATTGAATGTAATTGGAACATATTGGATTTTCTGAATAAAACATACATAGATGCAATATTGCAAAAGCGACAACAGCTCTTACTTTTTACTCTGTATATTCTTGTACAATATTCTCATAAAATGCAACTTTCTCTGTAATTTTTCTCTGACCATTAAAGACAGGTTCTTTTATTTTCTTTGCAATTACGTCTACAATTTGCTCAGGTATAATTTATTTACCATACATAGTAGTTAAAACCAAGTACAATGCAGCTCCTGTAGCCTGCTACAAGCAGTATGCTAGAAATGCAGTCGTGTTCCCGGTGATGACTGAGCGAACATCATGGACAGGCTCTTTGCTTCTCTCTGCTTTGATGACTTCCTCTTTATTTTTTTTTTTTTTTTTTTTTTTAAGGATGTTGCTTCTTTCTAGCTAGAATTCACCCCTTCTGTTTTGAATCGCTAATACATGCAGTTTTTTGTATCAAATGATTGTTATAATAGTGCTCTTACTGTGCTTTGACGCCATCATTTTTACTCAGTTAATGCTGACAAACATACAGTCTCACTCCTCCAGTTTAGGGACCCAAGCCCGCAAAGGGGAATGTATCTTATTTCAAAGGGTATCAGCAGCTTTAGAACTGGTATTTCCACCTCTTGAATGAATTTCATTTCCCTTACCTTTCTTTTCGAAAAGGTGTTCAAAACTGAACTAAAGAATCAAGTTAAAGTTAAAGCAGCAAATCTTATTCATCATAAAGGAAGGAAACCTACAGCATTTTGAATTTCCTCACTAGATAATTTCTGGACTCACTCATTGGGGATCCTTGTCTACTTGAATTATGACTTCATGGTATTGAATCAGATCCAATGTTTATCTAGCGCAGTACCCATAGCGATCACCCATTCCTCATGCATTCTTAGCACTTTTGTTTTTCTACCCAAAGCTATGCATCAAGCATCTCCTAACATTTGAATTTTTACACTAGTGGTTAGATGTTTTTCTAAGTTCTCTTGATGATCTAGTAATTAATTTTGAATCTTGCTGAGCCTTTGTGAGGGTTTTTTCCATCCATCTTCAAGGGTACATTCCATTTATCAATAATATATGAAAAAACACTGGTTTTTTTTTTTTACTATCATCATATTACCCATCATCTTGGCTTCTCCAGGCCCCTATGAAGAAGCTATCAGTACAGCGGGGGCTTGACCATCCTAAGCATCTTTGTGGCATCTGCAAAAGTTGCTTCTCAGTACTCATCCTCTTTCCAGATCATTAAGCATCATGACACATACTCTTGTGCCTTGAGGCCCCCACTATTAACCTTTTGCTAGGACTGAAAATTGGCCATTTAATCCCACTCTCTACTTTCTGTCTCCAAGCTAGGGTTTGATCCATGTTACAAATCTGGGCTATGACACATCCTGGTGAAGTCAATGGAGGTGCTATAAAGCTTAAAGCTAGGTACGTGCTCAAGCTTCCTGTTGAACTCCAGCAGACAGAAAAAGTCCAAACTTCTAAATAAAAAAAATGGTATCAGGTTACAGGAAGAAACATTTCTGAAGTACAGTTTTCAAAGCATTCTGAAAAGCTATTTTTGAGGTATCTTCAGTTTTTGCATGATACAACTGTCTCCGTTTAACTGTGGTGGTAAACTGTCTACTGCTTCTACATGGTAATATTCTGATAGTGAAAAAATCATTGCTTTCATAATAAAAACAATTTTCCTAAAGATTCACTTATATAAAACTAAGGCTCTCTATTTTTACTACTTGGAGAAAGAAACAGGAGAAAATGAGCTCAGTTTTTGATAGTTCATATAGCAAATTCAGTATTTCAACGACGAATGACTTACATATAACTTCAAATTCAATAGCTATCCTACCGCACCATTCTTCTTATAAACTACCCTGCCTTTACTCTTGCTCCTTATCTTTTCCATAATGACTCCAGAGATATATTCCATGTTCCTGCATAAATGAGTAGTTTTCCTTAGTGAATGTTAGCACTTTCTGATGCTGGCAGAAACATTTGTGAGTTGTATATATGACATGGGACTGGAAAACACGCTTTGTTGGGATTTTTTATTAGAGAATGTTTTCTTTCTGGAAAAGTAAATACTTTTGTGATGGCCTAGTATTGCTGAATTGTAGAGTCAGTCTTCATTGCACTATATTAACAGGATTGTTTAGTTGAATAACCTTATCATGCTGAGTCTGAAACTCTCCATTAGAGTCCAATTACAGTGAACTGGTGGAAGCAAGATCCTCACCTCTGTCTGAATTTTCAGTACCAGTACACAGACAGAGGCATTGTCTGTCTCCTGTTCAATTTCTTTTTGTAAGTTTTACGTTGTTTCATTTTCTAATATTTTAATTGTTTTCTGGAGAAATTTGCTTTCTATTTACTTTCTGTTTTCCCTTTACTTACCCATAACTAAGCACCTCCTTTTCATACAGTAGGACAACTTGCATGACTCAGTACAATAATGCCTTTTATAGCTGAGTTGCTATATTTCATATATGACTTTAGACTAAATTGCATGTTCTGAGAACCCAGAAGAACAAGTGTTTTCCACTCATGCCACTTATCTCTTGGAAACTAGCAAAGTGTAACAAATTCAGTAAATTTTAAAAATCTGGTATCTTGAACAATAACCTCAGCTCTTCTAGAATTGTCAGCTCAATTAGTTTGATGTTTGGTAAACACAAAAAGTATTTTCTCTTGTACCTTATGTTTCCACTGTACTTATTAGTAAAATCATATATTTTGAGTCTGTATTTAAGATAGGATGTTTTTGCCAGAGAGGAGGTACCAGTAAAGGACTTCACATTGGAACAATAAATTACAATGATTTTAAACTTATTGACAGCAGACACCAAACCCTCAGAAGTGCTAGGACAGCTCACGAGAAGGATCTTATAGGTGTAGCTTTCCAAGACACTGAGCAAATATTATGTGATGTTCTCCTGGATAAAATTCTGCTGTATGGATTTTTCAGCAGTCCAAGAAAAAAACCAAACCACAATTTCAAACCTCAGAGACTTTACTCTTCAGGGCTGAAGCAAAGAAACTGTTGATCTTTATGATAACTATGCCCAGAAACTCTCAGCAAATACAGAGGCATTTCTAGAAGCAGATGTATGCAACTTAAGGAATGCAGAAGCCACTAGGACAAGCAGTCACGGATGTTATTTAACTCTCTTGTATTTCCATAACTCAAGAGGAATGCTTTTCTAACTGTGCTTAAAGGAAAGCATAAGGTGAGACTGGATACATCTGTGGGCTGAGTGTTTTAAAAGCCCTTTGTTTGCTGGTTTTTTTCCAATTGCTGAACAAACAAGCAAACAAACCCTCGAACAACTTTATTTTAATAGCTGCTGATCAGCACTGCAGCACTGTGGTTTGAGGATGTGAGTATCAGAGGCAGTCACATGGGTAAGGATTTACACGGATAAAAAAAAATAAAAAATTAAAAAGTGCCTTGTATGTGTTTTGAGACGTGTACTTAAGTCTTTGAGGTGCAGCCTGTTATTCAGAGAGACTGTTAGTGCTCAGGCTGTTAAAGCTGGGGGACTGCTACAGCCGGAGAGGGACTGTGTCACTGCATGCCCAAATTCTTATAATCATCATCTTTCTTGAGCACTGTTAGTCACAGGATACAAGATGAAACAACTTGTAAGACCAGATGTGGCAGTGCTTTATGCTCAGCCTGACTGAAAAACATTTAGGTTATATCCAAAGACAAGTAAAGACACCTAACATTTCAGCAATGTAGTGAGAGATACTGAAAAGACAAAGTTGCAGCTAGCTGTGTAACAGTGGTAAAAAAGCAAAATACCATTCTGACATTTTTTGTTGAGGCATGCTGGTATTTACCATTTCTACTCCACAACACACTGGCTCTGCTGTTTAAGTTACAAAGCTGTAACTGCCTCATCAACCTTAGTCGTTCCCTTAATAACCTTATAATTCTGTATTTCACACACATTTTTAATGTGTGCTCTGCATTATGTTTCAGCAAATCCTCATCTCTTTGGCCCATTGTTCCTCAAAATATAAATGGAAGAAGTATAGTATAATCTAGTATAAATTTCAGCTCAAGAAAAAGTCATACTATTGGAAAATGGAAATGAAAAACTGCCCATTTCCCTTCCCACCGGTAAGCCAGTTCTTCAAATAGGTATATAGAACAGAATATCAAACAGTATCATGACACTAACCACGGGGAGCTTAAAATGTGTAGCCTTATCACATCTGCAGCCATGTGCACTCAATACCTACATCCTACTCATAATTTATAAACTATTTTTGACTTTTATCCTTTTCATCTTGAGTTGATGCACTTTAAAACGGATGCTGGAGGAAAAGAATATTACTGAAATTCCTAAAAATGGAAACATAAGTAAATATGGATTCAACTGAAGTTTTTCTCCAAGTCAATACCTCCTTTTAGATTTCTGAAATTAATGCAAAGAAAGATGCTTTCTATGTTCACAGCAAAGGAATGAGGCATCCATTTTAACTTAGTTGGACTCAGCTATAATATAAAAAACACTTTCTCTATGTTTGAAGATTTCTGTTCACAAAAAGTTTGTAACAATTTGAGAAGATGGTGGTATTTGCTTCTTCAGAGGAGCAGAACTGACCAAAATCATGAATAAAGAACAAGGAAAGACAAATCATCTTCTTTGGACAGGTGAAAGTACTGTAGCATAGCTTAAAAAAGGCAGCGTTTGTAAGGCAAGGAACTATTTTTGCAAATTTGAACATGGTCTGTTCACTGGAATGAAAAAAATTCTGGGAAGTTTTAATCTGAAAAAAATGCTATTTTGATGCTATTATTTTGCATAGGTCATCATCACACTATAGTACTCAGTGGTATTGCTTAACCACTGTTGCTTTTTAGCCATAATGAATTCTATTCAACAAAACTCCCTAACAAATTTATGGTAAATGAAAAAAAAAAATGGCTTGTCTGCAGAACTGTGTATGTATTTATGCACATGGTAGTTTAACAAAACCAACCAACACAGCCTTTTTTGTGTGAAAATTAAAGATGAGATCTGAAAGATAATTTACTTTTGGTTTGCATGGCAAGATTGTGGTAGCAGTGGAGGCTACAGGGGTAGCCTCTTTGAGAAGATGCCAGAAGCTGCCCCTATGTCCAATAGAGCCATCAACAGCAAGCTCCAAGATAAACTCACCTCTGGCCAAGGCTGAGCCAGTCAGTGACAGTGGTAGTGTCTCCATGGAAACATATTTAAGAAAGGGAAAAAACTGCTGTGCAACAGCAGCTGGGAGCGAAGAGTGAGAATATTTGAGATAACTCTGCAGCATCAAGGTCAGTGAGGAAGGAGTGGAAGGAGATAATGGAGAACCCATCCCTGGAAGTGTTCTAGATCAGGCTGCATATGACTTTGAGCAACCTGGTCTAGTTGGAACTAGACAATCTTTAAGATCCCTTCCAACCCAAACCATTCTATGATCAGAGTCCTGGACTGCAAATGCAGGTGCCCTTGTCTCAGGCAGCAAGCTATGGTGGATGTGGCTGAGCCATCTCCAGTTCTCTTTTCTTAGCATCTCAACTGTGCAGCAAGGGACTCATGTAGCTGATAAAAAGGGAGGAGAAAACAAGATGAATATGCTTTTGTAGTCCAGTGATTTTTATTCATTTTAAGAAGTAATGCTGTCATAAAAAGTATGCAATCTGTAGAGCAGAGACCATATCATTCCTGCTTACCAGTTCCTCTGGAATTCTCACCACAGAATTATCTTCTGAAGTACTTCCATTCTACAACTGAAACATGGGCATCTACAGAAATTCTTAATTTCTTATGGCTCCTCCTTGAACTAGATCCACAACAGTCTTCAGTCCCTTTATACCTATTAGTTTAGTGCTTGCTCTGCTGTCCAGAGGTGAGGAGATTGAGTTTCTTCCTTAGGCTCCATGTTCTTCTCCATAAATCCCTGGGGAAGACTCATCTGAGATATATGCTTCGAATGCACCTCTGGCACCTGCAGAACCAGCCTCTTCCCAGAAGATACAAAGGACAACTAACACTCTCTGAGTGGAGGTGGTAGCGCTCTGAAATCCCTACTTTAGTATTTCAGCTTTACCCTGATTAATGCCAACTCTTAATTTTCTTACCCACAAAGCTTGTGGCTTTAGGAATAAAAATAACTGATAATTTTTTTGTATTTCTATATTCACTGTTAGCCCAGTGAATTTTAGTGTTTGCTACAAAGCCACAGTTTCAGTAGGAGAGGATGATACTTTCCTTGTCACATGCAGAGAAGTGTCTGCAGTCTAATATTTAGGACACTCACATAGGAGGTAGAAGATGCGATGTTAAATCCACTCATGCTGAGCAGAAAAATGACCTGGGGCCTTTTGTTTGCAGAGCAAGTACTCTGATCAGGGAACTATAATACCAAAGGTCGGCAGGAGAATGACAGTTTCTTCACTTTGAAGAAGGTGGAAGCTGTACCTGCCTTTTTTTGTACAGCCTGCGAGTGCTACACAAGCACTGTATATGTATAGCAAGATTAGGGGCTCTGTGGAATATCAGCATGGAATTAGTCTACCTTCCGTATCCTGACATGGATAACTAAGTCCCACAGCCCAGGGTTTTGTACATGTGCAGTGATGCAGAAGTTGGGGTGCTTATAGGAACTTTCAAGTCCAAGAGGGGCATGCCTGTGGCCCTGAAGTTCTTACAGAACAGATCTCAGCTGCTGAGCATTTTCTTATCTTTAATTTTTAACATTTTTTTTTCTCTGAACTACACAAATCCCTTTTTTTTCCTGACCTGTTGAGTTCCTGACCCTCATTGTTTACAGATCTCCAGGCTTCTTAAATGGAAGATGGAGAGCAACTGCAGGCAAGTCCTTAAGATGCATAAAAAAAAAAACTAGACTAGAGAGTTTTTTATTTCTCTCTCTCTCTTTTTTTCTTTTTTTCCCTTCTCTTTTGCCTAACTTCCCACTTCTGGCTATTTAGGTAGTACAGAAATTTGAGGTCATTTACAGCAGGGTCCTAGAAAAAAGGACAAAGATAGCAGTAATCACTACTTTTTTATTGTTAGCTGAATTGTTTTTCCCACTTTGTTTTGTAGAGTGCAAGTTTTCAGTGAAGCCTCTTTTAGTATGATTATGATCTTTTCATCTGCAGAATAACCTCTGCAATCAAAAATCAATACTCATGCAATGGGAAAATCAGACTGTTCCTGCCCACAAGTATCTGCAGCATTATGTTTTAAGCAGCTGTTGATTTGCTTTGATTTGGAAAAATGGCTTGTCTGCAGAACTGTGTATGTATTTATGCACATGGTAGTTTAAGCTGTAGTGAAAAATGTCAGAGCTTTAAAACCATAATCTAAAAACAGGGATGGAAGAGATTTCCAGTTTCCAAATGACAAATGACATTTCCACTTTTAGTCTCAGAAAAGAGTATCTCTATCTTGTATCAGAGTGGAGACATTTTAATGGAGGCTGTTTTAAGGGCTTTTATGAAACTGCCTGTGTCTTACCTAGTTGAATTCCTGGTAAACATTGCACCTGGTTTTACAGACAAACAGCTATTAGGGACAGTACTACCACCGCCATCCATAAAAATAAATAAATAAATAGATCCCTAACTCACGTTTCTGTAACACTACAGAATGAATAAGCGCACAGATAGTATCTTTCCCATGAAGTTTATATTGGCTGTCATTTGGGATAGATCTTCCATTAATACATGCAATGATAAACTCAAATTCATGCAGCATTCAGCACTAACCCATCACCTGGATTTGCCTTCTCTTCACATCTTAAATCAGAAACAAATCCAATAATGTGGATAAATGGATGCATTTCTGATTCACACCTGAAAAAGCAAGATTGATGCAGGCTTGGAGCAACATCATATTAGCATTAAGAGTGTACATAAATAGCAGCACATATGGAAACAATCTGCAGTACAGAACAAGAAAAACAGGAGTTTATGCATCTTTAAAAATCCAGAAGCTATTTATGTATATCATCATTTGCAATTTTATTTATTAAATGATATCTATACATGTATATTGTATATGTACAACAGGCAATGTAAGGCAGTGGGCAATATGTGCACTTCAGATATAGAGTCTTTCAGAGGTTTCATACAGTGATCTTTGAATGCCCAAACGGAATTTCTGCATGTCCTTTTTACCTCTGCATATACATGCAGACAAATGCACATAGAAGAGCTAATAATTACTTAAAAATTACAAAGGTTTGCATACACTAATATCTGAAACAGACTTAGTGTAACTGATCCTGGCTCTGTGAGCATCAGTGTTGCTACTAGACTCTCTTTAGGTGCCAGTGTCTGTCTGACATCAGTGCTGGAACCACTGACTAACATTTGGTATAATAAGCACTTTTTTTGTGTTGTTTTTTTTTTTTCCCCTATGGTTGTTGAGTTCCTCTGTAAATAGTGTGAATTGGTGAGAGACAATCTTCCTGCAATGGTATCCAGTTACCAGCATAGCTGGCATCAGCAGGACCTGGAGAAGGCAAAGACAGATGGCTGTTTAAAGGACAAGCCATAGTAACTTCCAATCGATAGCAGAATATCACCAATTGTAGTAAAGTATGTCTAGCATCTAAGGGAATGAAATGAAAAGTGACAGATACACCTAAATGTAAGAAAGAGACTGAAATCCCAGTCTGGAAGGAGGTAGGTGGAGCAATATACTGCTGTAGAAATCTGTGTCAGATCTCCTGCTATAAATCACAGAAATAACAATATAGCTGGAGGCTGAATTCAGAGTGAGGTGCTGCTGGGTACAGGACAAAATGTTCAGAAAGAAAAAATCAGCATTGTTAAAAGGAATGGTTGACTTTGTGTAATCCTGGTGCATTTTTAATCAGCCATGCCGGGGCTGTGGAAGAGACAAAGAAGCTGGACATTATCAGAAGATTGTTTTCTGCCTACCTTTCATTCACAGTTCAAGATACACTTGATCTTACCGATTCCGAGCATTTCTGTGGGGGCTTGAGTGTGACCAAGTCTCTCTGCTTTCTGTGTTAGTGAAGAGCACTCAGTACTCAGTGAGAGAGCTCTGCACCTTGGCAGATCAAGCCCCTGGGGCCTCATTTTTGTGAAGCAAGCTTCAGTTGAAAGCACAAGTGGCACCAGTAAGCTCTATCTGCAACAGTTCAAAATGTCATTAATATTATCACACAGTCCCAATTCCACTGTCACTTTTTAGCAGTCCTTAATTAAAAGCGTATTCACATTTTTCTATCTCAGCAAGAGCAGGTCTTTTACTACAGACCTCTTAATGGGGATTAGTTGCCTGAAATGATGCATTTTACAGCCTGGAGGCATATAGCTGCTGCTGTTTCTGTTTTCTTTAGCAGTGGGAGCTGCCAGTGATGCACCCTGCTGTGCAAGGGAGGAGGTCTGCCAGGCTCTGTGGCCAGGAATTGTGTGGCAGGAGCAGGAGTTCAGCCTTTCTCCAGGGGCAGCTACTTCATAGCCCGTCAGGTGGTGATGAGGCTTTTGATCCTGCAGACTACTTGAACACCAGTGTCTATGTTTTGCTTTCTGTATACAAGAAGTGAGCATATATTATCAGTGTAAACGGCTTTAAGTTTAGATTAAAGGTAACAGACAGACAAGGAAGAATAAAAGGGCCATCTCTCAGAGAGAGGACTCTTTTATGCCTGCAAATGACCTAGCGCACTTCTGGGTGTTGTGTATGAACAATACAAAATGAAATATGCTTTTATGACATCCTGCAGTTGTGGTACAGTCAAGTAAGTCAATAGGCAACAGTGGTAGCCATTTCTATACTCAAATATTTAAAGCTTTTCTTAGATGCTGCTTTACATAACTCTATTTGTAACTGTTGTGCCAAACGAAACTTTTTCTTGACAGTTTAATCTGTTTAATACAACTATATTAATAGCACACAAAATACATACAGTAATCAGAATTCAGGAAACTTCCATTTCCCTTAAACTCACATGAAAAAACTCTCCCTGTAGACATTATCAGAAAATCATAAGCTTTGATAAACATTTTGAATCATGTAACATAATTTCACGAGATGTATATCCCAAACATATGTCTGAGGAATGCACTGACACATACATGTAACATCTTTCTGCAAAAAATACACAATTGCATTGAGGAAAAATTTTAAAGGGTTCAACAGGGGAGATTTTTGTTGCATGCATTTTGTTTCTATAAGTGAGCTTGCATTTTGCCTTAGGGTAGATTTGCAGGCCTGATGCTACAATATTGCGTGTGATTCATAAGGACTACTATAAATTGCTACCATTTGACAGAATTTATTACATGAATTTGGAATAGTTTATTTAATTCCAAGGGTAGATGGATTTTGAATTTTATTTACCATGAACTTTTCCACTGCATTTCCTCTGTAACTACCCATGACTTAACATACCCTGATTTACAAATGCTTTTAGCTGTGTATTAGATCTGGACAACTGAGAATCATACAGTCAGTTTTATTTTCACTTGTGTATCCTTGCATATACCCTTACCTGTATTCCTATAACCATTAAGCCTGTGTATGAAGATGTAACTTGACTGTGCAGTTCTGTAGTGGCAGTTAGTATGAGACAGGTGAATTCTTCCTGCCGTTTAAAATACAGTTGATGCAATTTTATATCTGGAACTTTTCATTATTCTGTTGTTAATCACTTACCAACCTACAGCATCCAATTCTATCTAAATTTTGTGACACTTTTCCAATAGAATTTTACATTGTATAATAACTCTCTTGCATTCTTTCCATTAACAAAATACTTATTTTCATTCTTAAATTTTAATGTTCAAATATAGTCTCAGGAAAGTAAGTTCATAAGTGGCTCCCTGAATTTGCCTTTGCATTCTCTTTTGTTCAGAATAGCTACAAACTTGATACTATAGTTTGATATAATGCTGTATTTCATTAATTCAGAAATATCCCCCCTTCTGCTTTTTTTTTGCTTTTTATTTTAAAAACACTCTTAATATGCGGTGCTATTCACAAGCTTTGTGAATGGGTCAGTTCTGTTAAAAACTCTCCATATTTTTCTTAGGTTTTCTTTTTCTTTTTTCTTTTTTTTTAAAGAAAAACACATGATAAAATGAACTCTTTTGAATTTGGCCTTTGCTGATGGTTAATGATATCTAACTAATGGCATCATCTGATCTCTGTTCCCTCCACAATTATTGCTTTAGTGGGTTCTAATTTGTATTTCTTACTTTTTTTAACTTTGTCTAGCAAAGTAAATACTCTTAATTGAAAAAATGATTTTTGTTTCATAAATGCTGCTAGAATAAACTCATGTTTAGTTACTTCCTGCTATAGACTTTCTTCTGTGTACTGATCAGGAGATGTTATTTTAACTGAGTCCTATCTTTCAGTTTCATTAGAAATTTATATGGCAACTGTATGTTCTTAGATGCTATACTCACACTGTACGCTGATATGCATGTCAGAATCTGCTGAATTGTTCTATATTGTCCAAAGAGTAATCAATTTAATCTTAAGAAACATTATTTCTATTGACAAATGATAATTCCTTCCTGCTTATAGCAGGTTAATTTGAATTATTTCTAAGCCATATTCTTTCCATGGGAATAATATTAGAACAAGGCTGACTTTCTTTTTTTTTTGACACATTAAAAGTCTTTGCTGAATAATGTTGAAGAATTAATTAGGCCAATAAATGAATAACAAACAGAGGGGGTTATTTGATCATGATCAATATAGACCTCTGACTAAAGTAACTATACTGAAATTACACATAAAATCTAACAAAGTACACCAGTAGGTTTTCTTATTCTTTTATGTGTTTTAAGTTCAGAGTATTCATAAAGCCTTTGGTGTGTTAGCAGCTAAGTCATTAAAATAAAGCTTTCCTGACATTTAAGTAGGCTATAAACTTTCTGCAAGTTATTTATGCTGGATGATTTTCACTGAATAAGCACAAACAAACCTCAGTCCTTAAACAAGTATCCCTATGACTCATATTATTAAGTTGAACATACTACAGTTTCAAGTTTAGCTTTTGTTATTAGCTTGAAAAGTATAGCACAAAAATCTAATGATCAAAAGGTTATGCTTTTGTTATGAGCCTCATAATATAAAAATATACAATCATAGAAAACCTGTGATAAAATACATCAGTGAGGAAGAGTTTTATTAGAAGACTGGACACCTACTGTGTATTGTGTTAACCCAGGGAACATAGTCCAGAGATTTTATCCAGCTGTCATATGGAATTTTCTGATCTTAAGGTAAATGTAACTACAATCTGTAAGGAGTGTTTAATAATTTGGAAATGTTTTGTTGTTTTTATGTTATTCTGGCCTCCCTAAGACTCCACTCTGTGCAGTAGAGCTGAAGCAGGTTTTGAATGTAAGCATAGTGCTAAAATGAGTGGCAGATTATGTGTTGCCCATGACCTGGCAAGAACTGTGTTGTTGTGCCCAAGGGAGGCATCTATGTGATGACTAACAGAAGAGGACATCTAGCACATCTGCCTATTGAAGGTTGGGCTCTAACATTTGCCACTGATTACGTAAGGAAACAGCAGGAATTAATTATCAGGAAGCTCTGTCCATGAAGGATTCACCTCCTCCCTCTTTTGAAGATAGTCTTACAACATTGCTCTACTATAGAAACAAGGGATGAGGCAAGAAAGACTCAAATTTTTGAGTTTTTTTTAAAGTGCATATTGTTTTAAATAATTCCCCACCAGTGAGAGCCAGAGGCTGGGGCACCAGGGCTTACTCAGTCTTAGCAGGGTGAAACCACAGCACACGGGTTAATGTGCCTTTCATTCTTCTGTTCCGCAGACAGCAGTGCTAGTCTTGCTTGTCCAGAGAAGAGGCAACAAGATGTCTGACTCGCACTGAGGATGGAACAAAGTGGTGCTGTGTTTTGCAGTAGCTATCATTGGTCAATAACCAGCGGTCATTACTGATTGGGTGCCCTGATTATGACTGCCAATAAGACTTGCTCCTGCCTGCTTTCTTCTGCTTCTCATTCTCCTATTCCCTTTCAGCAGGGAAATTGCTTTCACTCAGAATACCTCCAGGGATAGTAGTTGACTCATAGGATGTGGGAAGGATGGGATAAGTATCCTTGGAGGTTCACTATTCCCCTTCTTTTTTGATGTGTCCTGAAAGAATAACTAGCTCAAGATAATGAATTGTATTTCTCTTTCTCGTAGCAGAAAGTTTTGAACAGTTTTTCATTGTGATGGGTGTCCATGCAATAAGTGAATAGGTGATTTTAGGGACTTACAATGCCACAAAACAAACAGACCGTATTTCTGCATGGAAGTTAGGCAATCTCTTCTGGGTAGGTAGAATGACATGTCAGATAAACTGACATAGAAGTCTATGGCACACAGTTAAATGCTCACCCCGCTTGCTAAAACTTTAGACTTTCAAATACCCTATATTTTCTTAGTTTGGTTATGTTTGGGTGTGGGTTGTTTTGTTTTGTTTTGTTTTGTTTTTTTGTAACCCTTAGCCTTTAAAAATAAGATTACGAGAAAACAAAAGCACTAAAGTTACCAATCTCTTTGGGATATTTCACATTCACAAAATATCTGTTATGTTTATTGCTTGATTAGTTAGGCAGAAATGCAAAAGTCTCACATTTCATGCGGTATGTCATGCAAGGTCTTGTTAACTCAAAAGTCTCAATGTTGTTTATGATTCTGCTTCATTTGCTACAACAGAAAATTTCACTTGGCATTTAAAAGGCATTTTGTTTCCAGTAGATTTCATAAGATTCATGTCAATATCACACTGTGAAAATTCATTCCTCAGCAGCTTAAGTATTTTCCATAGCTGAACTAAAAGAGTACTGCCCTTTAGAAAATTATTACAAGTCATATTACTTGTATGTTTTTAACTTAGACCGGAACAGAAAGAATAATTTAATCTTCCAACTCCTGTCCATAATGCATGGAAGAGTTTGGCATACAATCCCAAACTCCTTATTATAGAATACTACTCCGTACTATATCTTTTAATGCTCAAGTTTCTATTGCAATCTTTTTTCTTTAGTTTAGCTGTGAGTTCTAAAGTCACAAATGGTTATATCCTGCTATTGTTGGTTAGGCTTTTCCAGTTGCTGGGACAGAAATTTTTTGACGGTCACTAAATAATAAATGATTGTGAGCATCTACCTGCAACATGTAAGGATAGTGCCTCAAGACTATCCTCACTGTCTTTACAGGCCTACAACTGTCCCATACTATAGTTCTTGATTTTTTAACCCATTTTGCTTACCACCCCTTCCTCCCATTACATTTATATCTTCCTGTTCTTCATACAAAAGCTGAGATTTATCTCACTTAGTTTTAGATATCTACATCCGGAGCAGCCAAGCTAGACTCTCCTAGTTAATGAAAGCTCTTTAAAACTGAACTGGAATAATCTGTTCTGAATAGCATAAGTATAGCTGATATGACATTGAGTCAGGGAATGAGTAGGTAACCTCTACAATTTCTCTCTGCTCCTATCCACTGTGATTCAATAGAAGTGTAGGGTGATCAGACATGTTAGGTTGTGAGTTTGTACAGTAGCAGAATTTGAGATATTGTTGCAGAAAAATTTAATATAAGTTTTCAGGTGAGGCAAGGATTTCATAGATCATTTTCTTGGATTTAGCTACTTAAATGTTGAATTGTGTTGGCATCTAGCTCTCAAGATATGGTTCAGTGACTTTATTTTATATAGTGGACAGTTATGGGAATTCACACTAATAGCAGTTATATGTGTACTAAGAAAAGATTGAACAAATCCCTAACTTCTTGTGTAGATTCAGGCCTTTGAAAAATTCTATACAGAGATTTATTGTAAACACAATAGAAAAAAATGATGCTGGATGCAATTTTTAACAGTCTATGGCCAGTTTTCTCTAAAATAGAATATTCTTTTGATCAGAATAACATATTATGTCATTAAAGATAGTTTCTATACTAAAATAGAAACGGATTTTCTACAAATACATTATTTGCAATTGATTGCTGTTGCCCAAAACCAAATCTAAAAAATAATACCAAGACACTTGAGCAGGTAAAAAAGCCTGCATATTTTAAAGGTAAAAAATATTCCTTTTTTTTTTTTCTTTCTCTTTTATGATTTGAAATTGATATAAGCTTGCCTTTCTGCCTTGTTATTTCCATCTATAGTTGTGCTTTCAGATGTAATCTACTGAGCGGTGGAAAACTTAATTATTCTTCAAGTGGACAACACAGGTCTTCTCTAAGTAATATATTTTATAATAGGTGTCATGACACTCAACAGAAAGAATAATTGTATGCACTATGAAATATTTCCTCGGGTTAGCAAATATATGTCATCTGTTTGGTGACCTATTTTTTTCTTATATTTTATTAAAGGTTTGTGTTGTTATGGGCTTGTTGTTTTTTTTTGTGTTTTTTTTTTTTTTTTTTTTTTTTTTTTCCCAATTTTTTTTGNCTATTTGGTTTGTTTTTTTATGTGTTTTTTTTTTTTTTTTTTTTTTACTCTCCTGCCATTATTTTTCATTTTGAAGGTAGCAGAAGTGTCCTCTTAGATCATAACTTCAAGCACATTCTTATTCAAACAGCGAGACAAATAACAACCCAGAGGTCTAGTTCAGAGCAGTGTTCATTACTATCTTGTTCCGTACTGTAAATTACAAGAATGCAGTTTGTCAAAATATTCTATGTCCATAGAAAAGTGTTAACCCTATGTGATGTTTGGAAGATTTGTATACAGCAGAGACAAATAGAGAAATTTGGAATGATGATAATTATTGTTATGGAATTGATGGTAATGTGAGGCAAGTAAGAAAAAGATTTTACAGGCAGGGACAGCTACAGTGTAACCTGGAGAAAATATGGGTCATGAAAACCATAAGTGGGCTATCAATTGTTTGTGGTACTATGGATAACATACTGGAGGCAGGACAACAGTAAGATAAGAATCAGAATATAAGTGCCATTACAAGAGCAGACATCCTTCAGAAAATAATGATAATTGAACTGACTAATACAATGGAGAAAATGACAACATCTTGCCTTCCCTCATGAGACTTGATTACACGACAAACTTTCTAGAGCAAAAATAGATGTTTAAATTAATCAAGAAAATGTATATAAAACTTTACTCAATAAATAATAATTAGAAAATACAATGAACATTATTAGGAGTAGGTGTCTATAGATGCACAGCTGAACATAGTTAAGCTAGGTCATGATTGCAGTGCAATACAAAAATTAAAAAAGAACAACTTGTCATCCTTTCCTCCTGTATCTCTACTATCTTCCACCAACATAAAAAAACCCCTGGAGTTAAATGCCGAAAGTTTTTGATGAAGGTGTATAATTTTTATATATATATAAAATGAATATGCATTTTTGGCAAGATTAGTTTACTAATAAAAACAGTATGTTAATATGAAAAGTGATATTTAATATGTATAATTCCATGTATAATTCTTGCCTTATACTGTTTGAAAATGCCATTAGAAGAAGACAATATTATTTATTTCATTGTTTTGATAATATCGTAAATCAAATAACTGGTCTTTTTTACTGGTCTTAATCAAATACACTAAATTCTGAAACTTGAAAGAATTCCTTTCCCATAAATCAGTCTTCTGTAGCATTATAATTACAATTTTATTTGAACTTCATTAACTTAAGTAAATATTATATTTAAACTGTCAGTTTAAGTATAAACTTATTCAAGCTATTCCTCATTTCTGCTCCTTTTTTTCAATCAAACATACAATCCCAGCGCTTTGTCTCTCAAGATACTGTTAGAAAACAGGGGAAAGGACAATATCCTGTGAGAATAAACAGAAGAGGAGAAATGAAATATATGACAGCTTTTAGTAATGTTGCTTAATGCATTACTGGAAGCTGTTCAAAAATGTTGGATAGGAGTTTATAATTACCTAACACAATAAAAACTATTTAGAACACTAAAGGTGGTCTATGAGTACTTACAGCAAAACTGGGCTTTGCTATGGTATCTGTCCAGACCATGAAACCTCCAAAAACTTGTTAGGATCTTTCAGTAAATGGAGGTAGGTTCATTCTTAACAAGTGAGGGAACTGTGACATGCATCTTCTTCAACAGTGGGGCGTACTTAGGCTTAAGTGCAAGATCCAGCTATATATGTTAAAGTCCCATTACTCAATTTTCTATTGCAATGAGGCAAAAAGGAATGTCTGTCAATGTACACCACTAAACTCAATTTATGAAGTGGACCAAGGAGACAGACGGTCTGGAAAAGCTTTGTGTGCTGACAAGCACACACACATACATGTGTGCAGAGTGAGAGTATAAGCAAGACCTGGTCCCCAGCACCACTCCAGTGGCTTGGCACAGCCCAGCCTAAGGAAACATGGTACTCACCCCAGTAAGGCTCAGTATCAGGTTCTGGTCAGTGCCTTGGCCCTGACATGGGATCTCTGCTCATACTGGTGCCAGACGTCCATGGAGTGGTGTTTTTTTAGAGGGGTTTGTGGTCATCAGCCAAGTGAGTCCATGGTGATGCCGCACAGCACCTTTCCAGCAGTCACAGGTGGCATTGTCCTGTAACTTGTTGGACCAGTGTCCCTAGCAAGGCTCATCCCACTCAGTTCTTGTCCAAGTTCCCCTGTCTGCCATGGCTGATAATGCTCAGTCCTCAGATTTTGATCAAAGCAAGGTCGTGATGCTCCTGTGACATCTACCATTTGCCTGGTTAGGAAGGAAGTCCTGTTCTTTTACTAACCTGTTCTCTTCTACTTCAGAGTGTGTTCAGAGAATATTCATTAATCGGACATGAAAATCCTGGATCTAGGAAACCCATAGTAATAACTGAGTGAAGCCCAAATGATGATTTTGAGCTTGTAGTTACTGGGAAAGATAGGTGATCCCAACAGTATGAGAGCTCAGTTCAAATCCTTATGTCTTATTAAATCAGTACTGAAATGAACATATTTTACGGGTATTAGCTAACAACTAATACAAATCGGGCAATGTATATTCAAATTCCTAGGCAACTGCAGACACAGCTATTCTCTGCCATGCAGACAGGCAGTAGTTTTCACCAGAGATGGGTCAACTGAGGATGAAATCACAAGAGCATTCTGCAGTACACTAACTGTTTTGTTTTTCTCTCTCTGCTGCAGACAGAAAAAGGCTTTTGCTTCATTTAGATAACTATCTATATTTTCTTTACAACCAACCTTCTAACGTTCTTCCTTATTCTGTTGCAGTGTGCCCCAAAGTCTTATTTCTTCAGGCAAATTGTGCTTCCTGAAGTGAAAATGTTGTGAACATTTCCTGTTCTCCCCCACTAGAATGTCAAGGGTCATTTCCTGCTGCCCTGATAGGTAATCCATAGGTATTTCTGTTCTCCCTCTTGCAGTATGTAAAGTAATGATGAAGTCTCAGTCTATCAACGGCAGGAAAATAGTATTTCTAAGTAAGAAATTGTTATCTGAGCATCTGTTGCACAGAATAACTGCACACAGCATATGAATGATTAGGATCAAAAATAGTATATTTAAAAATGTTTTTATGACACATTATGAAAGCCAGAATTCACACTATTGTGGATTTATAGACCAGTTTTTTTTAATTTAATATTGATTATGGATCATAGGAAAAGAGTGACTGTCAGACATAACAAAATAAAAACAGACAAACCTCAAGCTCATATTCTGTATTTATAGAGGGGGTTTATTGATTTTCTGTTACAGTACTTCTGCTAGAGCTGAAATAAGTACTGCTATATCCTGAGAGACAAATCTTTTGTCTGAAATTCTGTTTTTATTTTCTTTTGAAATTTATTTTCTAAAAAAGACCCCAACTTTTAAAACTGCTGAGACTATCACATTTAAATGAATGCATTATCCTCACATTGATGTGAAGTTCTAGTCTGGCTGGGGAAATAAAAGGTGGCTTATCTTGTTAAATATAGAACATGACATTATCCAGTGGGCTGTTAGTTTAGTGTTTCTAAATGCCTTATGAGACTTTAAAATCTAGATGGTTTTAGGGCAGTGAAATTAACACTTTCAGATGGGAGAAAATTCATACTATTATGTCACAGCAGGCTACGCAGCTTAGTTAGACATCCTGATAAATAGCAAAAAAAGCTTGGATGCTCTGGAATAGGATTCTTCCCCACTGCCTTTGCTGCCAGTTGCTATTAATCTTGACTTAAAACTGTGTGGGCAAAACATCAGCTGGAATGCTGTGACCAATTTGAGCTACTGCAAAAGTATCCACTAAAGAGCAATGAGAAGAACTGGAGCACTACATAATCTGCCATGTAAACAGAGATTGAAATATCTAGGGTTTATTAGCTGAGGGAAGGGAATGGTGATAGATGGGGATGTGATAGCAACCTTTAAGTATGTAAAAGGTTGCTGCAGACAAGAAGAAAACAATCTATTATCCAGCTGTAAAAGAAGTGAGAAGATTTATTCCAGTTATGAAAATTTATGTTTTATTTTAGGAAAAACAAACAAACAAACAAACAAACAAATAAACATAAAAGTACTGAAGTGCTGAAACAAGCTGCCCAGAAGTTGTGGAGTCTGTAAGTACCGAACTTCAACAGTGGATTAAACATCCCTGTAGAAAGATTAGAAAACTACAGCAATATCTTTTGGAGCAGGACTATAAATCTAGATTATCACGTAAACCTTTTAAGCTTTATTTTATTTATTTTATTATAAAACATTCTTTTCAAAAGCACTGGCTTCAAAACAAATGAAGGACTGCAGATGGGTTTTCTAACTTCAAATGAATGGGATAAATAACGGATTGTTTGATGAGAAAGAATCATCTGCCACAGCGTTACCTTTCCTTTTCCATCCTTGTTGTTTAAGTACACAAGACAACGTTAAAAACACCACTTAACTCCTAGGCTCTGGACTTCTGAGAGTTGTTAGTTCTGAGGTGTTTGAGCATATTCCTAGTGTGGTCTAGGGAACTTTACTGATGAAAATTAAGTTTGTAAATTTTGTCTTCAGGGTTAGGCAGCAACATTGCAGAACATTAGAAAAAAAAAAAAACCAAACAGATTTTTCTCATTAATTCCTGAAATGATGGCCAAGTATCTAAGCTATAAGGACATTTAGGGACCTTAGAAATTTCTTTCTTTCTTTCATAGAGAATAATCCTTTTTTTTTTCTCCTTTAAAAGAGGTATTGAGCTTTGAGTAATTTATAAATACTTGAGATGACTGAATCCGTGGGCTGTTGATTTTTGCATACCTAATGAAGCAACCCCTGGCTTGGTTTCAGTGGGATTTTGACTTAATAGAGGATGCAAGATCGGGACCTCAGAGGCTCATGGAGATGCTCAGGGTATTCTGACACGGCACATGTCAGAATCATGCCACAGCTCACACATCTGCTTCCTGGTAGGACATACTTGGTAATTGCCAGCTCTCAACTCCCAAGCCAGCATGCTTTATAGGACAGAGGCTCCTTTGTCAGACATCAGCTGTGAAGAAAACCTCATTAGAAAAGTTTAGGGCGTATAAAGTATTCTGCGGTAGTTTTATTTCTCTGTTTGTGCACATGCCTTTCTTGGGTGGCAGCTGTTGGGGGTTACTGCTGAGTCTGAGACAAGGAAACTTAACATATGGTTACACACAGAAGATGTACAGTGGAGCAAAATAGTTTATGTCGAAAAAGAAAGCTGTGTTTGAGGAACTTTTTGGTGTTAACTGCTATCTTACTATCTTCAGTTTGAAAGTGTGACTATTTTCTAGGTATCTCCACTGAGGCAGGAAGGTGGAAAGAACTTTAGAGAGGAGGAAAATGTCCTTTAAAAGTAAAGTTTAAACATTACTTTTCAACTAAATATCCTCTCAACAACAGAGAGGAATTCTGATGACACAGTGATGGATGCAGCTAGGCCAGATAAGATAAACAAACAGCCTCCTCAGGCCCTTCAGTGTATAAAGGTAACTTTAGCACTTCTCAGGTTAGCTTTATTCCTCACTTTAAAGCAATATTTACATTAAAAAGAGACTCTGGTCCTTCTGAAGTATCATTGAACTCAAGCAGCCTGGAGACAGGAAACCCTTCATGTAATCAATATTTTCCTTTAGAGTTCAGCATCTTTCTTAGCAACGTTTCTCACTTAAAAGTATATTTAATGTATTGTAGAAATACTACGCTCTATAAGAAACACTGTAAAAGCATAGTGTGATAGTACATTCTTGGAGAGCTTTTGTCATTGCTTTTGATCACATTTAAGAAAGGATGTTTTGCAAGAAGGGGAGTTAGTATGACACACAAATAACTGCCGTTTCCATTCTCACTTGGTGGCCAGCAAGACCTTCTTGACTATTTGTCAGAATAATATTGCAGGTGTTTTAAATATTGCTGCTTTGCTCAGAAATCACCTCTTAATGTGAGGGTATTGCAACCACAATAAGAAAGACTTGACTCAATCTACAATATACCTTCAAATTTGAATCCAATTACTCTGAAATAAAAGGAGCAATTAAAACAAAAAGTCAACCATTTTAAAATCAAAATTGAGATAGTAAACAAAGGACTATCATAGAGGTTTTTTTAATATTCATATAAATAATATATGAAATTAACATACATAGTGCAGTAGCACTGCATTTTAATAGGCACGCAATTTCAGAAATATTCTGTTAAATGTTTGGATTCGATATCTGATTCTAGAGGTATATATGAAGCATTCAAAACGGTTATATTTTTCTCATCATTAGTTGCAAATGTATTAGTTTCACAAGGCAAATTGCTTTGCTTGCATTCCCCATTTTTCACTCACACTTCAGAAAGAGGGAGATAATAGGTAAAAGGGGAAAATAAGTAAAAGGAATCAATCTCATTTCATGGTGGAACGTGGAGGTGCTAGCTCTTTTTAGATCCCAAAATAAAGGCACAGACACTTTCCAGACAGATAACTATTTATTGATACAGTGATGGAAGAGGTGATAAGAGGTTATAAAATCTTATATCCCTTCTGATGCAGGGAAACCTGAGATATTGCAGCATCAGATGGACTTCTGGTCAGGGCACACCATGCTGCACAGATCCTGTCCTTGGTGAGCTTTGGCAGCTCTAACTCTATGAGTATTCTCACAGAGGCTTAGAGGCTTGCTCACAGAAGCAGTTTGTCAGGCACTGACTGCAATCAATCCTGGAATATGGTTAAACCAATAACATTAATTATATGCACATTGATTAACTATATACTGATTATGTGTATATTGGTTAATTACAGTACTGATTGGATACACCTTGTGGTTTCACAGTACTCATGACATAGATGTATGTACCAAATTGGCCATTATGTGAATCACCAGCTCCTTATAAAACAGTCCTCTAAGTTGATCACTACAAGTAGGAAGTATTAAATCTTTTTGCTGGTGAGTCTGATACCTGTAGCTTGTGATGCTGTGAGGGCATTTGCTTGTTTTAGTACAGGTCTTTGGACATACAGAGTAGAACAGAACATAAATGTGTAATGTGAACTTCTAAACCATACAAGATGATTTCTGCTGAAACAGGAATATCAGAATTACAGAATGATATAGATATAGGGTTGGAAGGGACCTCTGGAGGTCATCTAGTCCAACCTCCCTGCTAAAGCAGGTCCTCCTAGAGCAGGTTGCATGGAAATTTTTCCAGGCAGATTTTGAATGTCTTCATAGACGGAGACTCCACTACCTTTCTGGGCAGCCTGTTCCAGCCCTCTGCCACCCTCAAAGTGAAGAAGTTTCTCCTCATGTTTAGATGGAACTTCTTATGTACAAGTCAGGGATCATCTTGTCCAACCTTTCTTGGCAAAAGCATGGTCTAGACAGGATGGCCCAGCACCCTGTTCAGCTAAACCTTAAAAGTGTCCAATGCTGGGGAATCCACAGCTTCCCTGGGGAGATTATTCCAATAGCTGATTGTGAAAATTTTTCCTCTTGTGTCCAGTGGGAATCTCCCCAGGAGTAACTTGTATCCATTACCCCTAGTCTTTTCCATGTGACTCCTTGTAAAAATGAAGTCTTCATCTTATTTGTATCCACCCTTTAAATACCTAAATGTGGCGGTATATCTTGTATAACTATTACACTGAATACAGTATTCCAGGTGTGGCCTGAGAAGTGCCAAGTAGAATGGGATAATTACTTTTCCCTCTTCTGATTGTGAGCCCTTGCAGATGCAACCCAACATCCTGTCGGCTTTCTTTGCCACAGCAGCACACTGTTCACAACCTTATACTTGTCTTTGTTGAACAACGTCTTGTTAACCCACTCTTCCAGCCCATACAGGTCTTTCTGCAGGGTGGCTCTCTGTTGCCTGCAGGAGGCGTGGCGACCTGGTTCGTCAGCCAACCCCAGGCCGCTCGGTCCATCAGCTCGCAGACACCAATGTGGTGGACGGCAAATGGCCTTTATTGATAGATAACACGGCATTATATAGTCTGGGTTCACAACATCACTTCCGTCCGCTTACATCATGAACTGAGTGCTAAACGCTATTGGCTATAGGGAGAGGGGGGGGCCTATCTTTCCGTACATCGCAAGATCTTCCATTCACCAGGCCCTATACTGCAACAGCTCTCCCTTCCAAAATGTCTACTTCCCACTTAGTTTGGTCTGATCAACAAACTTTGTCAGGGTACACTTGACCCATCATGCAGATCACTTATTAAAACAATATTAAGATATGAAACAGCTCTGGGCCCAGTATCANGGATTCGATATCTGATTCTAGAGGTATATATGAAGCATTCAAAACGGTTATATTTTTCTCATCATTAGTTGCAAATGTATTAGTTTCACAAGGCAAATTGCTTTGCTTGCATTCCCCATTTTTCACTCACACTTCAGAAAGAGGCAGATAATAGGTAAAAGGGGAAAATAAGTAAAAGGAATCAATCTCATTTCATGGTGGAACGTGGAGGTGCTAGCTCTTTTTAGATCCCAAAATAAAGGCACAGACACTTTCCAGACAGATAACTATTTATTGATACAGTGATGGAAGAGGTGATAAGAGGTTATAAAATCTTATATCCCTTCTGATGCAGGGAAACCTGAGATATTGCAGCATCAGATGGACTTCTGGTCAGGGCACACCATGCTGCACAGATCCTGTCCTTGGTGAGCTTTGGCAGCTCTAACTCTATGAGTATTCTCACAGAGGCTTAGAGGCTTGCTCACAGAAGCAGTTTGTCAGGCACTGACTGCAATCAATCCTGGAATATGGTTAAACCAATAACATTAATTATATGCACATTGATTAACTATATACTGATTATGTGTATATTGGTTAATTACAGTACTGATTGGATACACCTTGTGGTTTCACAGTACTCATGACATAGATGTATGTACCAAATTGGCCATTATGTGAATCACCAGCTCCTTATAAAACAGTCCTCTAAGTTGATCACTACAAGTAGGAAGTATTAAATCTTTTTGCTGGTGAGTCTGATACCTGTAGCTTGTGATGCTGTGAGGGCATTTGCTTGTTTTAGTACAGGTCTTTGGACATACAGAGTAGAACAGAACATAAATGTGTAATGTGAACTTCTAAACCATACAAGATGATTTCTGCTGAAACAGGAATATCAGAATTACAGAATGATATAGATATAGGGTTGGAAGGGACCTCTGGAGGTCATCTAGTCCAACCTCCCTGCTAAAGCAGGTCCTCCTAGAGCAGGTTGCATGGAAATTTTTCCAGGCAGATTTTGAATGTCTTCATAGACGGAGACTCCACTACCTTTCTGGGCAGCCTGTTCCAGCCCTCTGCCACCCTCAAAGTGAAGAAGTTTCTCCTCATGTTTAGATGGAACTTCTTATGTACAAGTCAGGGATCATCTTGTCCAACCTTTCTTGGCAAAAGCATGGTCTAGACAGGATGGCCCAGCACCCTGTTCAGCTAAACCTTAAAAGTGTCCAATGCTGGGGAATCCACAGCTTCCCTGGGGAGATTATTCCAATAGCTGATTGTGAAAATTTTTCCTCTTGTGTCCAGTGGGAATCTCCCCAGGAGTAACTTGTATCCATTACCCCTAGTCTTTTCCATGTGACTCCTTGTAAAAATGAAGTCTTCATCTTATTTGTATCCACCCTTTAAATACCTAAATGTGGCGGTATATCTTGTATAACTATTACACTGAATACAGTATTCCAGGTGTGGCCTGAGAAGTGCCAAGTAGAATGGGATAATTACTTTTCCCTCTTCTGATTGTGAGCCCTTGCAGATGCAACCCAACATCCTGTCGGCTTTCTTTGCCACAGCAGCACACTGTTCACAACCTTATACTTGTCTTTGTTGAACAACGTCTTGTTAACCCACTCTTCCAGCCCATACAGGTCTTTCTGCAGGGTGGCTCTCTGTTGCCTGCAGGAGGCGTGGCGACCTGGTTCGTCAGCCAACCCCAGGCCGCTCGGTCCATCAGCTCGCAGACACCAATGTGGTGGACGGCAAATGGCCTTTATTGATAGATAACACGGCATTATATAGTCTGGGTTCACAACATCACTTCCGTCCGCTTACATCATGAACTGAGTGCTAAACGCTATTGGCTATAGGGAGAGGGGGGGGCCTATCTTTCCGTACATCGCAAGATCTTCCATTCACCAGGCCCTATACTGCAACAGCTCTCCCTTCCAAAATGTCTACTTCCCACTTAGTTTGGTCTGATCAACAAACTTTGTCAGGGTACACTTGACCCATCATGCAGATCACTTATTAAAACAATATTAAGATATGAAACAGCTCTGGGCCCAGTATCATTCCATAGGGACCCGACAGATTACCAGTTTGTCAGTCACTGAGAGGAGCTGCTCCAGATCTGGCCCAACCTACAGTGGAGGGATCTTGGTGCATAGCGGGTTTTCCTGAAGTAAGAAAACACCAGGGATGTGGAGAGACCCACCAGGAGCTGGCAGCTTTGGTGGAAGGTGCTGACAAGGCCTAGACCTTGTCATAGCAACTGCAACCCTCTCTATGCCTAAACAAAGTAGTCTGGTGAGTGCAAGTGACCGGGATGGGGAAACAGTACATGGAGTGTCAGTTTGTGCAGCAGTCTGTGTAGAAAGACACTTCTTTGAAGCAGGGACATTCCACTGGCTGAGTGGGATACCTGAAGTGCACATAACCCAGCAACCACGCACCATTCTGTGACCACCTGCACGGGTCAAGGGCACTCATCCTGACTCTCAGGGCAGAATGGGGGGCACTTGTCTGAAAGCAAAGGCTGCAGCTGCAGCTGGGAAATCTGCATTGTCTACCCCGACAGTGGCCAATGCCTCCACCTAGATGGAGTTGCTGAAGGGAGAAGGTACAGTGCAGACCTCAGACTGCAGAAGGTGCCTGGACCTTTCTCCTGGGGCAGGGACAGGGAGCACCTGCAAAAGGTGCCCAGGTTGTGGAGTCCTGCAGGTGGCAGTAAGGAGACTGTGTAGCATCAGGGAACTGAGAATGAGTTAGATGGCTGGTTCCAAGCACATTCTGCAGTGTATAACAACCCACAGACAAACAACCCAAAACTCCCCCACTGGCACACACAGAAGGAAGAGGGGAAAATGGTGCAGAAGAATGGACACTTGCAACGGCAAGGACCAGCAGGAGAAAGAGGCTTCCCCTGAAGCCTGAAGTACGCTTGCAGAACAGCTTCACCACTCTGCAGACTGAAGAGGAAAGACTCATCACAATAGGAGGGACACTGGAGATGGGTAAGGCAGCCCAGTGGAACTGAGTGCACCCTCAGCAAGTTTGTCAATGACTCCAAACTATATGGTGTGGTTGACTCACTGAAGGGAAGGGATGACATCCAGAGGGACCTGGACAGTCTGAGAGGTGGGCTCATTCCAGCTTCATGAAGTTCAAGGCCAAGTGCAATGTCACAGCAATCCCAAGCACAAATACAGGCTGGGCAGAGAATGGCTTGATAGCAGCTCTTAGGAGAAAGTCTTGAGGGTACTGGTGAATGGAAATCTGGACATGAGCTAGCAAGGAGCATTTGCAGCCCAGAAAGACAATCACATCCTGGGCTGGGTCGAAAGAGTTGTGGCGAGCAGGTTCCTCTACTCGTCTCTGGTGAGACCCCACCTGGAGTACTGCATCCTGCTGTGGGACCCCCAACTTAAGAAGGGCATGGACCTGTTGGAGTGAGTCCAGCAGAGGGCCACAAAGATGATCAGAGGGATGGAAGATCTCTCCTATGAGCACAGACTGAGGGAGTTGGAGTTGCTCAGCCTGGAGAAGAGAGGGCTCTGGGAAGACCTTACAGCAACCATCCAGTACCTAAAGGAGACCTACAGGAAAGACAGGGAGGGTCTTTTTATCAGGGAGTGTAGTAATAGAATGAGGGGTAATGATTTTAAACTGATTTAGATTAGTTATTTAAACTAGACTTAGATTTGATATTAGGAAGAAACTATTTGGTCTCAGGGTGGTGAGGCATTGGAACAAGTTGCCCAATGAAGTTGTGGGTGCCCCATCCCTGGAAGTGTTCAAGGAGAGGTTGAATAGAGCTTTGAGCAACTTAGTCTAGTGGAAGGTGTCCCTGCCTCAAACCAAGATGTAGGGTGGTTTGGAACTAAATAATCTTATGGACCTTTCCAACCCAAACCATTATATGATTCTATAATTTGAAAAGGAGATATTTGCCACCACCCTCTACATGTGACCTGGCAGCCACTTCTGCACCCACCACACAGGCCACTTGTCTAGACTGTAATGCTTGAGTTTCTCTAGGAGGAGGGCGTGGGAAACTGTTAAAAGCCTTGGAGAAATCCAGGTAGACAATGTCCACTGCTTGCCTCACATCAACTGAGCAGGTTATTTTGTTGTAGAAGGCAATCAGTTTTGTAAAACACGATTTGCACATGGTGAATCTGTGCTGCCTTTTCCCAGTCATGTGCTTCATTTGACTTGTGATAGCTGCCAGAAACATTTGTTCCATAACTTGCCCAGGGACTGAAGTAAGACTGATGGGCTTATAATTGCCTGGATACTCCTTTAAGCCCTTGTTGTAGATGAGAGTGACAGTAGCCTTCTGTCCATTTCCCCCGAATGATTTTTAAAACCTTTATTGATACCACAAAGGCAAATATTCAGAGAGAAAAACATGAGCTTGGCATAAAGAAAAGAACATTTTCTTGGCCTTAAGGATTTCTTTAAATTTTGAATTTGTTTAAAATTTTTTCTGTCAGTAGGCCAATTTAACTGGTACAATCAACTACAACCCATAATTTTCATCTATCTGTCTGTCTGTCTTTAGTCTTATCTGAGAAAATGAATAAAAAACCATGCTGTGATAATTGAGTGCTAGCCATGAAATAAAACCATCAGCATTTAATGTTATAATCTTAACCAAATTGCCTCAATAAGATCCACAGACAGATTTAGAGATTATTTTGAAAGTCTCAGTGGCTAAACCCCCCTATTTTGCTGCAAGAACAACTGTTCCTGGTGTGTTACCACATCCTCAGCTGCTACAATGACACTGGTTTTCACAATACTTAAGGTGGATACTCCTTAGCTGGGGCACCTGAGTAAATCCATGGGGCAGACTCCTGAACTTGCTCTGAGAAAGCTGTTACTTGGGCAGTGTCACCAGGTGAAAAGCAAGAAAGATGCACCAGCATGTTATTTTACCCTGCCTAGTTCATCTGGTTTTTTGAGTAAGGCTAATTAGCTCAAGGTGCAGTCAGATGGAGCTGTACCTCCTTCACAGTCTTGGGACTACTACTTTGTTGGAGATGAACTGTTAATGCAGCATCAGAACTTTCAATTACATGAATGCAGAGACATTAAATTCCATTCCTGCCAATCAATAGACATATGCATATAAGTATGATGTCTAACAGAGTGGGGAAGGAAAACAAAATATTACTGAAACTATTGAGTCTATTAAAATGTTTCACCGTATCAAAGCTATAGCCAAAAATAATTTACACTACACAATGACTGCTTCCATCCCTGAGTAATGGCAGGATGTGGGGAAGAACATGTGCTACCTATTTAATGAGAATTATAAAGAGATTCATTTAAAACCGTACCAGCTCGCTACTACAAACTTCTGTATCACATCAAGTTAAATCAGTCAGCCAGCAAGCTCTGCTGCTAGACATGCCCTTCAATGCAGAGACTGGTGCCTCTCTACCTTGCTGAATGCATCTCTCATACTGTAATTTAGAAAATGATCCCTGAGAATGTTTTACGTCTGAGGACTCAATTCAGACAGGCTTTTGTCTAATAACAGTGTGGCCACACAAAGCATGATATTAGAAATGTCATCTTATATTAGTAAAGGGTCAGCTCAGAATAAAGCTATTGTCATCACTGCTAATCAAACTGAAAAGTGAAACTGGAGTAACACCGGAAATATTAAGTCAGAATTTTTTTCATAAAATTACTTGCTTTGACTCTGTTTATGTCCCCATTATACTCTCTCTTCACAGCCACTGACAAGGATACAAATACAGTATGTGTGTCTCAAGACAAAACAAATTTAGAAAGCTCTGTAAAAATAGAATTTAGTAAACACGTTATAATTTGAGCATGGCAACTTCATAATGAGACACAAAATCAGATTAAATAATTTTACTATTACACAAAGATTACATCAAAATATAATAAGATATATTAATACAGAGTTAAGACACCCAAACAATGTAAACTCTACATTGTAGTACCCTCTATAATAACCATACCTTTGAATTGCATTGTATTAATTTAAATTATATCCATCCTCCACACCAAGGCATCACAAAAGCTTCAGAATAAAACTGTTGTTTTCAAATATAGAAAAATGGTTGTGATGTGTTTAATTAGCTCTGGTATTTGACTACTCACGTAAGAGTTACTGGAGTGTTGAGATGAGTTTTTCTTTACTGTATCTAAGCATTACATTTGCTTGCTAATAACTACTGAGTTTACTTACAGATCTGTGAATAAGATACTTCTGTACGCACAGTGAAGAGATTGTATATTATTATTGAAATAATTAATGAGAAAGAACATACTGTAAGAACTATACTATGTAAATGGAAATATTTCACCCTCCCAAAGTTTCTAAATAATTTTAAATGGAACAGTTGAAAAAATATTTTTTCATGAACTGCATGAAAGATCAGAAACAGAAAGCTGCTATTTTAACAGGCACACATTATTTTATTTTGCATATAGTCTGTTGGTCCTAGACTTACGCCTTACAAATGTATTTATATATTGTGTCTACCTATGATACCCCAAATGTTTGTATCATTACACTGGGAAGTTTTGACACATTACACTGGGAAGTTTTGACATGTCTGTTGACCTGATAGCTGACATTTGCTCTGTGATACTGAAGATGGAATTGCTATGAACTTACATGTCTAATCGGCCTTTTTTAAGCTTCCTTTATAAACATGCAAGAAAGGAGCTAGAAAAAGAGCATTGATGTCATCCTTTAACAGGTATTTAAAACAGATGAGATGAATCAGCTTCTTGAGTGCTCCAGGTGTTAGTAAGCAGTTTAGGCAGATGATGCTTGTGACATATAATAATACATTGTATAACAGTATTGCATTTTCATCCCTTGATCACTTACTGTACAACCTCTCTTCATATATGTTTTAACCTTTCCCTTACTACATGTCTTCATTTGTTTTTTCTGATGCTCGGACTGTTAGTTCATGGATGGTGCTGTTTTCTGATTTCATACTGTGCTTCTGTGGTTTCTGTTAGAAGAATGGCATTATAAATGAACAAGCTTAAATCATTTCAGACTATGCAAGAGGAATATCCATTGTTCATCCCAATGTGATTTCAAATGGATAAGATCTACTCCTAATCCATAAGTCATAATGAGAGAGCTAAACCACAGTTTTCATCTTCAACAGTACGAATATGTGGTATAAGATCAAATCTCTCATCTCATTAACTGTTAGATTTAAACAGTGGGATTTTCCAATTTCAGTGTGGTCTTTACACTCTTCAGTCACCCCATAATGGTTTTCGTTTACAGAACTGAAAAGTTCATTTCATGTTACAAACTTTCAGTGTTCTCTATCAAAACAATAATGCCGATATAGCAACAGTGCAATCAACATAATCAAGTGTGATGTTATTCATGGCATGGAAAAATATTCTCTTTATTAGACATTACAAATTAAGATGAAAACATTATGATTACCTAACATACTTATGATTTTGTCTAAACCTCCCTTTTGCATGTAATATTCTAAAGGATACTGGAAGGTGAATGAAGAAAACACATCTAGTGAATTTTCTAATAAGAAAGCAATGGTTTTCCAGTGATACATTGAGATTACCACATATACTTTTCTTAATCTGTCACTGAGGAAAAATGTATCATTTAGCAGTAGAGTACTGGAGAATATTGCTAAGAGAAATGGCAGAAACATCAGTTCTGGGAAGTTTTAAGAAATATTAAAAAACAGAAATAAAATGGTGTGCTATCAGACCCAGCTATATATGATCAATTGTCCTCCTAATACCTGGCATATCTGCAAACCTGGAGACAATTCTCTCTGTCGCTTCCTTCAAGTCACTGATGAAGATGTTAAACGTGACAGGTTCCTTGCAGCACTCTACTTGTTATCAGTCATAAGATAGAGAATGACGTATTAACCATGACCCTCTGAATCTGGAATGTGGTAATCCACCCAGTCTTTTACAGGCTGAGTTGTCTACCTGTCCAGACCATAACATTGTAATGTGGATACAGGCCGGTTTTGAAATTAATTTCCCACACTATCTATTTATAAGCACCTGTGAATTTATGAATAACGGAAAGGTGTATAGTATACCACTAATGTTTTGTTTGTAGTAACTCATGTAATTATACTTACAGAAGCTTTTTTTTTTTTTTTTTGGGGGGGGAGGGAGCGAGCAGGGGAAGGAGGGGAGGAGCCAAAGGCAAATGGCCAAGTTTTCTCTGTTGCTTAGGTTCTGATTATGAAGTCTGAGACTTAGAGACATTCTCAAAGGTTCCTAGTTGCCTAATTTGAACTCAGACTGAAATAAAATTGGGTGTTGGGGTGTGTGTCTTTTGAAAACCTCAACTGGTTGCTATTTGAATCTTTGGATGAATATGGAGCATTTATCAAAACAGAAAGGATCCTATCTTATTTGCACTAGTATAACAATTTGAACTGTGAAGTTCAGCATAGAGGACTGTGAAAAAGTATGAACTGGCTCTGTGGAAGCCAAGAGAGTTACTGCAAAACTTAATGTGAGAATACCTGCAAGATGAGATGACCATGCAAATGTCAACTGGAACAAAGCTAGGACTAGGGACACAAGTGTATATAGACATAGGGAGAAGTTTAGCAGCAGTTTGAGGGATTACTTTTATTTAGCTGTTGAATTTGGGTATTTAAGTCTTCAAGATGCATGAAAGGAAAACACCTTTGACAATGAAGCTTTGCTTTCTAAATTAACAAAAAAATTGCAACAACAAATGTAGCAGTGTCATGGTTTAAGCCAAACTGGACTGAGATGAATGATGGATGCTTTTCCCCACCTCCTTCCGCAAGGAAAGGAGGCAGAGAGAGAAAGAAACTTATAAGTTTAGGACAGAACTAAACTACCTCAATGAAGTATTAATAATGAAATAAAAAGAAAATAATGAAATATATACAATATACACAACACCAGTATCGAGCTCCCAGGATGAGAATCATGTCACTGTCAGGCAATGGGAAAGTCCCAGGATGGACTCAATGATGGATGGAAACTGGATTCTGTATCTGGATTCAGGAATGCACAGATTGGGATATAAGACAGACAAACAGACAGTGCTCCTTGAAAGCTGGCTATTGAAGGAAAAAAGCTGACCCTTTAATCCCTCAGCTTTTATACCGAGTATGATGCAGATGGGAAGGAATACCCTGTTGGTCAGTTTTGGGTCACCTGTCCTATACACTCCTCCCCGCAAGTGAGACCCTTCTACGTTTTTCTGCTTCTGACCCCCCAATGGGGTAAATAACAATTAGCTGACCTCGGTCGTTATAGCAATAAGCATAAGAAAGAGCCTCTCTGCATATCATTCCTTGGTATAAATTATAAAGTGACCTCTTGTCATTCTGAGAACAGACAATATGCTGGACAATATGCCACTAATTTCAGAGTTCAGTTAGAAGAGGCTTAGCTGCAAAATAAAATGACTGAACAGAATATTGGTTCTGTTTTACTTCAAACCAGGACAAGGACAAGCAGCTAACTTAAGCCTAAATTCTCAGCTATGCTTATGCTATTTTGCTGACCAACAAATGAATATGTGTATTAATTACAGATTAAGCTCCTTGCTGATATGTTCTTTTCTTGACATGAGTTAAGAATGACTTATTTTAAATGAATATTAGCTTGTTTTATTGTCAATTGCATGGCTCTAATGTAAAGTGATGTGCCAAATAGAGCAGGATAAGGGACTATAATATTCTGGAAATATTTTTGTTGTAATTAATTTTTGCAAGTAAATTCAAAGCTCATATGACTGCCCTATTCAGTTTCAGAAAAGATGCGTCTCAAGCAGAAGTAATGAACTCTTTCTTTTTCAAATTACCTAGACAATATCTTCAGCTGTGACCAGGAGGAGCCACCTTTGGGAAGTTTGATCTCTGTGCCTATTTCATCCTTGGCCTCACTGTCTGGTCCTGTACAACAGTGGCAATTAGTGTCAATTATGATGGTGGTTTTTTGTAATGTAAGCATCTGCCTGCTAGTAACTAGACTAACTGCTATCTTACTACATCTGAGCTGCAAAATTACTATCAGATGACCACAGTTTTCAATCACCAAACATCTGTGTTAAACTTGTAGAAATTACTTACAGGGCAAAAAGCTTTAAATCACATGTATTTTAACTTCTTTTCAGGTATCTATGGCTGTACCTATGCTAGCACACTTAAATAAGATGAGGTTACATGTCCAGTACTGCCTCAAATTTATTCCCACTGTTTACTTGGAGGCAGTGTGGGTGTCAACGAGTCATCTGTGCCCATAGTTTCTTACCAGGAAAAGTTTCCTCTTATTTTTGGTATCTGCTTGTGCTTATTTTTGTACTTTTTCTTAGCACAGTCCGTACATGTGAGCTTTCTCTCCCTTGATTCTCAATTATTCATTTTTCTGTTCTATCTAAGCTGCTTTAACAAGATGTTACTCCTACAGTGACCACTGATGGGCCACTGAGATTTGTGTTTACAGTCTGGGATCTCTTGTACAATTCTGTGTTTACTTTCTTGCTAGCCACACCAATAAGTAATTCTGTGCAGAATAACTACTATCTACAATATAAGCCTCATCTGTCCTAGACCGAAATTGCTTAGACAACTGTTATCACAGCTAAAATAAGGTAAAATTAACAGATGCCAAGACAAGCCCAAACAAGTCCTGAGACCTGGCCCTGTCAGGTCAACACAAAGACTGTGTCCTTTAACTATCAATGATAAAGTTTCCTATTTACTGGACTATAGAAATGGTTTCAGAATGTCTCAGGCTTTCATCTGCCCACGTCAGAGGCAAAGGAAGATGCCCTTCACAGATTTTCATCTGCAGGAGTTACTGGAGTTCACAGGACATAATGAACTGAATCTCCCATGTGACAGTCAGATACCCTAAACAACACGATTGGCATGCGCCTAAGCACTTCCACGTTTTAAGAATGAAATGCCACCATTCTACTGTATTTTGATATGCTTAATTCTTAAATGTTGTGCAAAGATGTTTGTTTTTCAATGTAGTAATCATCTGAAAAGAACATTTACTTCAATAATGCAAACATAGTGTGAATTAAATGTAAGTTCTGCTTTATACTTCTAATTAAGACTACTACAAACTATAAAAACAGCCATCAACTTGATTTGGAATTCCGTCAGTGAAGTGCAAATGAGAAACATATGGAAAATATAGTTTAAACTCCCTTTACTAGGTTGCATGTCTCTGTCACCTGTCAAGGAGCAGCAAAATGGATGATCCAACTGCATTGTAAATTCTGCTGAGCTGATCAGCAATATCTCACCCTCCGCATGTCTTGCCAGCTGCAGGAGGAGCAACAGTGAGTAGCAGGTGGGTGAAAAAGGGTCAGGTCATGGCAGTCATGAAATTCTGTGCCACTGTTCAATGAGATCTGGCTTTGAGAGATCTTTTGCAGGTAAGCTTTTACCTAGAATAAACAGACAGAAATTTAACCTTACTGCTACAGGCAGGGATTAGTGTATGCTTGGTCTTTCCTTCCTGATAACTGAGCCATGAAGTGCTTAGAACTGCCTTGGATCAAAGGACAAAGTGTCCTTGGATATGACTTAATTCAATCAAGAACCCGTAGTTTCACTTGTTTGTCTGTAGCAAAAAACCACCCTATTGAAGGAATGGCATGCTGAACATAATATGGGAATAAAAATTAACATTGGTTATTATTGTCCTTGGAAATGGACATGAAACTGAGTTATCTTCAGGAATAAGATGTGGGTTCATTTCAGGTAGGATTCATTTAACTCTACTACAGTGACTGCAACTCATCTACAGTAATTACCCCTGAGGCTCCCATTACTGTCAATAAAGAAAAATAAACACCTTGAGGAGGCAGTTTATCTCATGCTAAAGTGCATGCCTAAAATAAGCTGAGTTATGCCCTAAAAAGTTTGTCTCTGAGAACAAGGTTATAGGTAGCATGAAACTTGGTAAAAATCTGCACATGGGCAACTACTACAGACTAGCTAACATCCTGCAAATTCACAGACTCACTTTCCATGCAGTAATTGCAGTTGTTGCTTTTCAAATGTGTGGATACAACGCTAACAGAGCAGGATTTTTTCATAAGAAGGTTTTTCCTGAACAAGGAAACTAGATACAGCCCGCTCCTAAGGTATGGGGAACAAGTACAGAGGTCCCAAGCTGGAGGTCAGTCAAAAGTAAAGAATTCCACTGTCATGTATGAGATAGAAAGAGATGGAGGGTGTGAGTGGCATGGGGGAAGATGGCAGGATACTATTGTGAGGAGGTTTTAAGTCATTCCTGAGGATGAAAAAAATAAGTGGAAGATTTTGAAGTGGAGCTCTCCATTTATTTTTTTCATGACATCATTTTAATTGCAAATTCTTTCCACAATGCTGCTTTTTGCACAATCTTTCTCATTGGATTACTAGTCTTTCCAGGAAAGCAAATTCTTTCAGCTCCAGTAGGAAAGAGCTAATTTTGCTGCTTTCCTTTCCATGTCAAGGAGAAGCCTTTATTGCCTTTATTATGACTGCATAGCAGTTGTGTTGGGTTATCACAAGGAATATCGAGGGGAGTACTGCTGTTGCTTACAGTGGTGCTTCCCTCCAGTGCTTTCCTAGCTTGAGTGAGCCATCCCAACAAGCTGGAGCCTATGCACAGCACTCCCTCCCACACTTTTGCTGTGAACCCTTAATTATTTTACTGTGGAGTGAGTATTCTCAAGTTGTTGCCTAGCACTGACTGAAAAAGAAAAAATGCTTTTACATAGATGAATAGCATGTAGGGGCATCAAGCAGGGGATTATTAAACTGTTTACATTGGTTCACAGCCAGCTCAGTACCCACTGTTGTGGATTTGGGACACGTATTGCTCCTTGACATCGCAAAAGCAGTATGGATGAGATTCAATAAGGTTCCAGACTTGGACCCTGGCCTCCAACCCACAATGTGCAATTGTGCTTACTTTATTATAAAACTTTTTTCTTTAATTTTTTTGAAATCTATATCTGATTTTTTAACAATTACTGGTTCTGCCGTAGATTGTAGAGAACTCAGGGGCATTAGAACTCTACAGTATTTCAATTGGTTAGTCTCAAACTGTTTTTTTATTCACATTGAAATATCAGCATATCAAAATGCAAAAGTCATTGCTCTGAGACAACCACCATAATGTACAGGTTAGCCCTCTAAATACTCTCTCTGCTTCATTATGTAGCTTTCAGCTGATGTCTTCAGCCTGAAACACAAAATCAGTGCTTCATATTGTAGCTGTCATGTCACATTGCATTGTGTGAAACATGTCACATAATAGTCTGCTACAAGAAATCACAACAAATAAGCTTTTGCAGTCTGTTACAGTTACTGCTTATTAATTCCTAATATTTCTGATGGGAGATGTTAATGAATCATTACTGTTCTTGTATTTGCTTGAATTTTATACAGATAGTATATTGTTCTTTTATCCGTGTCCTTTAGCAGCAATGATAGTAGCCAAGATGAGATTTTTGCAGGTTATGGAGTACGAGAGTTACATATATTGATGTGGAGGGAATACTGCTGCTCTAGCTAACCTAAATAATATGCAGTGATAAATGTAGCGTTTTCTTTATTATTTCTCTCCATCCATGTTATTCGAATGAAAGAAATTTAATTTGAATTGTCTCACTGCAGCTATAAATATGCCATGGAAAGTTTGTACAAACATCAGTTAAGAAATAGAGTGTCTAATCTGCAGTAGAATTTTACTAGGTCTGCTGAAAGCTGCAGTGAAACGTACATTCAAATGAAGTCTCAAACTAGTGGTTATCCTTCTGTGTGCTTGCCTGAACTGAGCAAGATTGTAACACCTGCAATGAAAATATGGCTGGACGAAACTTTGCATCTGTCACAGCACTGGATCAGTGCCCCCCTGTTACAATATATGGTGTTACAAAAGAAGCCCAAAGGCAAAATGCAGTAAGAAAAAGGATGTTTTTTAGTTAAATTATTTGTTATGCCATCTGGGCCTCAGCTGCTGCAGTTAGAGAACTTTCAGGTTTTGCAGAAACCTGAAAGGCATTTTTCCTCTGCTGGTGCCTAAAGTGGAATTAAGATTCTATTTTAAAATATTTTAAAATATCCCTCTCAAAGTATTTCTGATTGATGAAATTGTAATGTAGGGAAGTAGGCATTACAGGATAGCGTAAAGGCACTTATTAAAGACTGCATTTATAAATCAATTTCCCATCATCAAATACCAGGCAGTTGAAAGTCTTTTATTTAAAGTAATTATTTAAGAAGCCTATCATGAAAATCAAGCATCTTTTGGACAATCTAACAGATTTATTTCCAATTTGCAAAAATGCAAAGATAGTATTTTGAGTCTGCACTTTAAAATTTAATCATAAAGCAACAGCAGTCACCTTGATTTTTTTTCTGCAGTTACTTGTAGTTTCTAGCCTATGAGGTCTTAAACACGTGGTCTCTTTAGTCCTGTTTGCTATACTCAGCAAAAATCAAGATATACCTTTGTGTGGGTATATATAGGTACATTCACATGTACATAGAGACAAAAATGCATACTCTTAGTATATGTATCTCATAAGCTCTTAACACCGAATGCTACTGTTCTGTGGTGATAATTCCATAATTTTATTCTGTATAATATTGGACTTGTGAAAAGGTTATCAAATGTGACTTCTGTCTATGCTCTTATTAAAAAAAAAAATCTATAATACACACAGAATCATAGAATATCCTGAGTTGGAAAGGGCCGATGGGGCTCATTAGGTTGAACTCCTGATTTCACATAGGGCAACGTAAAAGTTAAACCATATATCTAAGAGCATTGTCCAAATGCTTCTTGAATATCAACAGCCTTGGGGCCATGACCACTTCCCTAAGGAACATGTTCCAGTGCTTGACAATCTTCTCAGCAAAGAATTTACTCCTAATATTCAATCTGAACTACCCCTGAGCAATATTAAGTTATTCCTTTGTGTTCTCTCACTAGACGAGAGAGAGGAGATCAGCACCTCCCTTTCCACTCTTCCTCATGAAAAGCAGTGAGATCACCTTTCCATCTCCTCTAAGCTGAACAAACCTAACACCCTCAGCTGTTGTTCATGAGTCCTTTCACCATCTTTGTTGCCCTCCTTTGGACACATTCTAATATATTTATGTCCTTCAGACATTGCAGAGCCCAAAACTGCACACAGTGCTGGAGCTGAGGCTGCACCAATACTGAGCATAGTGTAGCAATCACTTCTTTTGACTGGTTAGCTCTACTGTGCTCAATGCACTCAGGATATAGTGGGCCCTTTTGACTACCAAGGCACACTATTGATTCACATTGGGCTTACCATCAACCAAAACCCCCAGATCACTTTCTCCAGGGCTGCACTCCATCCTCTGGTCCACCAGTACATATGTAGAGATTTACATTGTCCCAAGTGCAGATTCCTGAGTATATAAACAGAGACTGATGAAGTCATGGTGAACAGTGTAGAAAGTTTTATGGGATATATTAAATACTCATCCCATATGGAAATAAATTGCTGGATGTTCCTCCCTTTTTCTGCCACTGACTGAGATACTTTAACAGTTTAACTTAAATGTGGATAGCTCATTTTTAGATGGAATTATGTGAGAGGAATACTTGCTTCAGTGGTAATTTTTATGTCAAAAAAGAAGTCAAACATACTTTTATATTTGTCTATTAAAGTAGTAGAGAGTATATAAGCTCATAAGTATTTCTTAAGTAAAACAAATTAAAAGGAAAAAATCTCTTTTGGTTTATCAGTTGAATATGACTAATTAAGTTGACATTTTTTGGATTTGTAATTATGGAAATAATTTTTACATTGCTTGTTGATTTTGAATCAGTATTTGATTATGCTATAGTAGAGGCATCTCTATTATTGACTTTGCTACTTCTTGATAAAGTTGACATTTTGGGGTTTGATACTTTCTATTTCTGTCATTATTTTCCTGCACTATTAGTTTTTGGAAGTCACTGTCCCCAGTAATAACAATTTAGCTATGAACTTACACTGTGTCAGTATTGTGAGTGCTTCAGAAAGGATATGTTGCTCTTAAAGGTACATCAGTGACAGTAAAGATACTTCTGCTGTTCCAGCATGCAGCGAAACTGTAGGTATGTAAATGTTCCTCACCCAAAATCCTTCCTTCTGGATTATTTACTTTTTATGTCTCTCTCCTTACAGAAACTGTCAGACTAGAGGTAGACTTAAGCTCTTTCTTTCAAACATTATTTTCAAAAGAGCATATTAATTGATCTTAATCAAAAGCAATTTAGGTATTATAAAGGATCTCAAAAAAATTAAACACGTTTCTACTAATTGCTTTCACATTTATTGTGTCTTCCTTTTTCTCTTTATTTACTTTGGCACAGTCAGACTTTGACAGCATTTAGATCAACCATACTAATTCAAATTATCTTCATCTGTGATTGATGCCAGGACACAATCTCATGTTCTTATTCACTGTTTTCAGCTGTGGTGGGATGTAACCTCCAAAGGATAACAAGCAAAAGAGTAATGATAAATCCTTAGACCACCGCATTTGCAAAACGGCTGTGTGTTCAAGTCCAGTTGTTTTCATGAACAATTTCAGCACTCTAAATTAGTCAGTGACAACTTGAATAATTACTGAAATGCAAATCTCTTTCAGCATATAGAGTACTTGGGAACAATTTTCAATAACCATTTTGCGTATTCTGCATTCCAAATTCATTACTAATGCTGAGACACAAGACTGTTTTTATTCTACAGCTGCATGTTTTTCAAGCTTATAGGACATTTAAAATTATAAAAAAGAACAATTCTGTTTTGAACATTTGCACTAATACAGACTGCACTCCATGAATGTACATAATGCCTTGTCTTTCTATGACATATTTAGAATAAATATTGCCTGATAAAAATGTTTTGTAAAGAGAACCAAAGAGGTTAAAATACCATCAAACAAAATTTGCAGAAGTTGTTGTCTTTTTAGGTTAACAATACATTTCTGCAATATTTGACTATAATTATAGGATTACAGGATTCTGACCAGTGTTTGAAGTTAGTTTTCTGAATTTGTCCTCAATGACTATTTTCTTTATGGTTTTGCTTTTCTCTATGTATCCATATTTCTACTTGTCTTTTTGCATATTTATAGGCTTCTGATTGGCAGAGAAGTCAAGAAACCAGATTTTTTTTTTTTTTACAAATTACAGAATCACAGAATCA